>RJWH01004273.1:0-114214 GCA_004363575.1 Solenodon paradoxus | reverse complement strand
GTGTGTGGGGACCGCGTGTGGGGACAGAGTGTGGGGACAGAGTGTGGGGACAGAGTGTGGGGACCGCGTGCAGGGACTGTGTGTATCCACCGCCGTCGCACACGCAGCCATCGTCACGCCAGGCTGCATTGCCGTCGGGCGCTCGTCAGGCCCAGCGCAGACCCACCATCGAGGGCAGGTGTGCACCTGTGCGTGGCAGGTGGAGGACACACGCGGGCCTGCAAACACACGGGTGTGGTTACACAGGCTCACGCGCCCTCACCCTCACGTTTATTTACACACGTTTGCAAACACACATTTGCTCACACGCACACGAGCGCACACTTGCACGGGCTCATGTGGGAGCATAGTCGTGATCATGCACTGCCCCGCGGTGCCAGGAGCCACAGGGACCTAGGCTGCCCCTAACAGCTGGGTGACAGGCCAGCTCTTCACCACCCTGAGCCTCTGTGTCCTCAACTATAAATGAGGGTCCAGAAACCTCCTCACAGGTGTACGTGATGTTAGATGAAATCTGCCGAGGAAAACACCACTGACAGAGACGGACACGGACAAGTTCAGCTTCTCTCAGGCTGAGGCAGGCCTGACGCGGAGCCTGAGGCCAGGGCTCCAGTGGGGCAGCAGGGAATGCAGAACACAATGCCATACGAGCTTGCCGAGTGGCTGCCTGAGGCCAGGGGTCCGTCTGGAGGCCGTGCCCCGACACTGTCTCACCAAGGACCCTGAGGTCTCTACCCGCCACCTCCTGTCGGCCACTGACTGAGGGCTGCCCTGAGGGGAGGAGGATGGGGTCACCACCCAGCACTCGAACAAGTCTACAATGTTCCCATGACCAGAGAAGCCCTAAAGTGGGCTGGCTCAGGAGCCATAAGCAGCCCACCTCCAGGACGAGCTGCAGGGACAGAGGGGACCACTGACAGCATTTGCTACAGATGCTATCACCACGTCATTGTCACCGCTGTCCTCACCGTGACTGTCATCACTGTATCTTCATCTTTCTCTGCACCATGATTGTCAGTGTCTTCATTGTCTCATCACGTCATCATCATCATGACTGTCTTCATTACCATTATTGTCATCGTCATCATGACCAAACCATGTCCGCGTCATCACCAGTCTTAATCATTGTCATCACCACCATCATCAGTCTTCATCGTCACCATCATTTCCGTCACCATCAGCATAATCACCAACATTATCACCATTATTTTCATTGTTATGTAAGAATGATCAACACCCTGATTGAAAAATGTGCCAGTGACCTTAACAGACACGTCACCGAGTGCGACGTGCAGACAGAAGCATCTGAAAAGATGTGCCGCAGCACCTGTCGTGGGGACATTAAGACAGGGGCGACCACTGCACAGCTGGCGGGGCAGCCGGGCTCCAGGACGCAGACGTCGCCATGCACCGGGAGGCGGTGAAGCAGCAGGAAGCTCAGTCCCGGCTGCCGGCATCGAGGGCACGACTCTGGAAGACAGTTTGATGGTTGCCAGAAGCTCAGCAAAATCTTCCCGCGGAAGCCGGCGATCACAGCGCTTGGTCTTCGGCCCCAAGGAGTTGAAAATGTGCGTCCACACAAAAACTCGCTTGTGGACGATTGCAGGCCTTCTTCGTAGTTGCCCAAACTTGGAAGCCATCAAGACTCCCCGCAGTCGGCAAAGGGGTAACTAAACTGTGGTCCACGCAGACATCGGTGTATGTTTCAGTGCTGAAAACAAGGGCGCTAACCTCATCCCTGTGACTGAGTGAAAGAAGCTGGTCTGAAAAGTCTGCGTCCTGTGGGATTCCAGCTGCACGACAGCCTGAAAGGGAAAAACTCTGGATCCAGTAAAGAGAGCAGGGCTTGCCAGGGATCGTGGTGAGGGAAGCAGCAGATGACTGAGCACAGAGGACGTTGAGAGAAATGTAAATACTCTGTATGAGCCCCTCGTGACAGATACTTAGCGGCATGAAACACGCATCCAAGCCCAAGACAGGTCAGCACCAGCAGTGAACCCCGGTGTAAATGGCGCACTTTGGGTGATGATGACCTGCAGTGTGGGTTCATTGGTTACAACCAGCGCACCATTTGGTGGGGACATCGATGACCAGGAGGCTGTGCACGGGGTCGGAGTGGGGGGGGTGGCGGGGACACATCAGTACAAAGAATATCTCTGTACCTTCTACCCAATTTTGCTGTGAGCCTAAAACTGCTCTTCAAAAAACAGCTCTTTTTTACAGAAAGATCATCGGTATTACGAAAAGAAAGTCAAACAGCGCCGCGGGGATGAAGCGTGTCAGGTGGTGGGAGATGGTGCTGAGCGGTCCAGTGTTGAGGGAAGACACCATGCAGTGGCCTTGGAGCAAGACTTGAAGCGGGAGGAGCGCTGTCAGCCTCTGGGGAAAGAGAAAACAGCTCGTGCAAAGGCCCTGTGGTCACAGAGATCCTGGCGTGTTGGAGGCACTGAGGGCTGGATGCAGTGAGCAAGGCGGGTGCAGGAACAGGTGCAGCTGGAAAGGTGGCAGGTTGCGGAAAACAGGTGAGGCAGGGGTCGAGAGAGCTTGTGAGTGTTGGGTTTTACTGTGAGTGACATGGGAACCTTGTAGGGTTTTGAATGGAGGTGTGACATGCTTTGACTGTAACTCAGCGGGTGAGGACAGAAACAGACAGACCCGGAAGGGGCAGAGGTCCAGGCGGGAGAGGCTGGTGGCCCGGCCCGGTGGTGGCCGTCAAGGAGGACAGGTGTGGTAGGGTCTGCACAGGTGTGGGAAGCAGAGCTGACTCTCCTGAAGGGCTTTGGGCAAGGGAACCAGCGTTTCCCAGGGAGTCCCAGCTAATGTGCAGCCCCCTCACCATCTGGGTCCTTGGGTCCCCTCCATCTGTTCCAGTGAACAGGGAAGCAGGGGACTCTCGGGGAAGAGAAGAGGAGGTTCCCTGCAGGGAAGGAGGCTCTCCCAGGGCATGGGGACCCTGACCCAGAAACGTGTTCTGGGAAAGGAGAGAGCTCATGTGCGTTTGTCCGGAGAACATTCTCTGACGGTGGATCTTCATTCGGACGTCCCCCACGTGACACGGGCTGCCCGCCTGCTGCTGCTCCCCGGTAGGGCCTCTCGATGTCTAGACAGGTGCAGAGTCAGAGCCGGGTCCCAGAGCGGTTCTCAGATGGGGTCCGGCTGCCACGCAGGGATGTCGGGCCTGGAGACAGTAATCTGCCGTTGTGGGGAGTTCATTAAATAGGAGCACGCTTAATTCCTTTCTCTTTTATCAGTTGACAGCTTCCCACAGATAAAGCTTATTTTATTTAAGCTTTCACTTACCCGGCGAGATAAATACCCCTGCATTCCAGTCTTCACAGGAAAAGCATTAAAAATGGATGAAGTCAGAATAGAAGCCAGTTTCTGGCCCTCACCGGACAGACAGATGGATGGATGGATACGCTGTGCTGACGAGGGAGGGAGGGTCACAGGGAGCCTGCCGGGGCTCCCAGTGACAACATCGTCACCACCAGGTCTGTCCCCAGGCGCTAGGTGCTGGATGGAGAGGGAGACGGCAGGGCCAAACACCGTGGGGCTGGAGTGGCCCACGAGCGTGGGACGTGATCTGGGTGCGGGAGTCCGCGTGTGGTGAGGACCTGAGTGGCTGCTTGCGCGGGGCCGGGACCCACATCCACACCCTGGCTGTCAGTTCTGCCTGGGACCCCCGCTCCGTGTCCTCCTCCCGGAACAGGCCACAGCGAGAGAAATGCTTCTGCAGACTTGATACTGGAATTACTATTAGCTTTCTCAGGTGATAAAAGGGTGATGTGGGCATAAAGGAGGAGGGTCTTTAACTTAAGAAATGCAGGTGCGCCCTGGCGGAGTAGTGCAGTGGTTAAGTCTGCAGCCTCCGGCCAGGTGTAGCCCACATGCATCCTGAAGACCTGGGTTCTTGTCCCTGGGCTGAGGGGGAACAGCCAGTGTGAGCAACTAAATAAAAGTAAATGCTTCTTCCTCCTCTCTCTGCCTGGCTGCCTGCTCGCCTTCATTCCTGCCTGTAACTTTCCTTCAGGAAGAAAAAAAGAAGAAATCGGCTTGATCGTGCAGCATGGGTGGGCATGATGCTGTGTGCACGCGTGAACACACACAAACACGGCGCATGAGGCCGGCCTACCTTCTGTAAATCTCGGTGGGAAAACGGTAACACAGCGGGACAAGTAATCACGACGAACCCAGATGGTAAGAAGACGGGCGCCCACAGCACCGCCCTCCTGACGCCCGGTACGCAGACTCTAGAGCTGGGACACTCCCAGGTGGGGACCCCTGGAGAAGATCAAGCGACCCCCCACTTCCCATCTGCGGTGGAGACTGGACACCCCATGGTCATTGCAAACTCTGGGGGCAGCAGTCCAAGGATAATCCCCAGGAAACCTCGGTTTTAGTACTTGGGCCCTAAAAGCACTTGGTAAGTTCCCACTATTGGAAGACAGGCGACCGACCTCCCCCACAAAACTCTGAAACCACAGAAAACACCCGGGATCCACTGCTAACCTCCACCCAGGTCTCCCCGCCCGTGCACGACCCAAGTTCACGACTCCACAGAGCAGGCTGCCCGGGCACCGAAGGGCCAGGGCCGGGCCCAGATGGGCCATCTTTCTTAACGTCCAGCACACGGCTCCTGCCTGCGAGGACCAGTGTGTTCCCTGCAATAAGCTCCGTGGTCCGCGGGTTTAATCGAGAAGATGGAAGGTCATGTGCAGGGCTCGTGACAAGCAAGAGACAGCCGTCAGCCCTCTTCGTGTCCTGGCACAGCCGGAAGAGCTCCGGGAACGCACCTGCCTTTCCACGCGGTGACTCCTTTCCAGGAAATCCCGAGGACGGGGTGAGTCGAGGCCATCGGAACGTCCAGGCAGCGGCCCCCTGGCCCCAGGGAAAGAAGAAAACACGGAAACTGCTGCCTAAATGCCCATCTGTAGGGAAATAGGAAAATAAATCCAGATCCGGCCAAACCACAGAATAACGTGGGACCATTAAAAATGGGGGTGGGAACAAGCATAGACCAACAGGAAGAGCTGCGCAAAGAAGCACTAAAACTCACACGTGCAGGTGCCCTGATGGGGCAGTGGCTAAGTCAGCTGCCTGACCCTGGCGCAGTCCATGGGCATCCTAAGGACCTGGGTTCACGTCCCAGGGCTGGAGGAAAAACCAAGACGAACAACTAAATTAAATTAAATTAAATGCTTCTTCCTCCACTCTCCCCTGCCTGCCTGCTCACCTTCACATCTGCCTGCATCTTTCCTTTAATAAAAAAATAGCCTTTGTTTCAAAGCCGTGTATAGGGTGTGTTCTCGGTATACAAACGCGCTAGGGAAATTAGTACTGTAAGCCACGGGACAGCCAGATGACGAATCCCAGGCAGCCACTTCTTTTTTTATTGCAGTAACTTCCATTCTTTACCTGAAAATACAGTCATCTGTAGAGGTCTCCACGTATGCAGTGTCCTCGCTCCTCCGGACTCTTGTGAGAAGGGGACTCGAGGGCATCGCCAGTGCAGCCAGCAAATCAGAGTGACATGCAGCGGCCCGCGCCTCCCCTGCCCAGCAGGACTGTCGCACCTGCGTCTGCCTGCAGTCACATGGAGTCCTGGTCACCAGGGTGGGGGCCCTGGGCCAGCAGGGTCCCGGCAGAAGCCGGCTGCCTGCGGGGTGTCAGTGCCGTCCGGTGGATGGAGCCACGTGCATCTGTTGCCTCTTCTCAATGCCTCTTCTCGTTTAAGGCATCTCAAAACACACCTGCAGAGACACGCTGAAGGTAGTTGTCTCCAGCTCATGCCACGTCGTTTTCATTTTCTTCTTTATGCATTTTTAATCTATTGGCGGCTTCACAATGAACATGCATGATTTTCACGTCTGAAAACTTTGGGGAAGTTTAATTCTGAAATAAAGTTGCAAACAGCCACGCCGGCCTTCTCACTTACTTCCCAGTCTTTATCGTGCCCTCCCCATCTGACACTCCTGCCCGCAGCACACTCACACGCGCTCTTTACACCCATGCCCCATGTTCTCATAGCCCTCAGGTGCACACACTCACGCGCTCTTACGTACACTGACGCTCAGAGACACAGGGGCTCACACACTCGTCTTCCGTCACACGCTCACGCCACTCAGGTTATCTCCTGATCTTGCAGCCTTCTGTTTCCTGTCTATCTTCTTTTCTTCAATTTAAAATAAAAACCTTATTTTTAACAGTCATATTTATTATTTCTTTAGTTCTCAGTGCTAAATTCCATTTACGATATTGCAATGTTGACATTGCTTGTCGGTCTATACGTCGTCCCCCGCAACCCCCAGGGTCCAGTGTCCCTGACCGCCACCTTTTCCCTCATCGCCTCTCCCCCGTAACCAGTCCTGAGTCCTGTGATTTTTGCTGGCATTTGTTGTTCATTTCTTTCTTTTCATGATAGTCCACACACGACCAAACCGTCCTGTATTTCTTTCTCTTTCTGACTTATTTCACTCA
The DNA here is from genome assembly GCA_004363575.1 of Solenodon paradoxus. Lineage (NCBI taxonomy): Eukaryota > Metazoa > Chordata > Mammalia > Eulipotyphla > Solenodontidae > Solenodon > Solenodon paradoxus. Next base: position 107,737 of record RJWH01004273.1, on the reverse strand, counting down.
CCACGATCCCCTCCAGCTCTGTCCACGTTGCATAAAGGGCAAACTTCCATTTTTTGTAACAGCAGCATAGAATTCCACTGAGTACGTGGGCCACAGATTCTTCACCCATCTTCTGGGGACGGGCAGGTGGGGTGCCTCCATGTTTCAGCTACGGTGAACCGCGCTGCTGGGACATCGGGGTGCAGATGTGTGTCCTGGTTAGAGAGGTGCGTTCTCTGGGTCTCTGCCCGACGGCATGGCTGGGGCACATGGTGGCACCAATGTGTGTTCCCACCGGCAGTTCAGGAGGCTTCCTTATCTTTTAAGAGCAGTTTCAGGTGTCAATGAAATTGAGAGGAAGGTACAGAGATGCTCTCACTGCTCCCGCACATGCAGGACGCCCCTATTTCCAGTGTCAGTCAACAGAATGGCGGTTGTTTTCCAAGCATGAACCACGGGTCATCGCCCCGGATCCACAGCCACTGAGGGTTCAGTCCTGCTGCTGTGCCGACCGCAGTTTTGGACAAACACACAGTGACGTGCAGTGTGGCGGAGTCACTCAGGGCGTTCTCACGGCCCGAACCATCTTCTGTGAGCCACCTCTGCCCCACCCCAGCCCCCTCGCCCCGAAACCACGGGTCTCGGCCTCCACAGGTTTGCCTTTCCCAGATCAGGGGGTCGGAGACACAGGATGGGTCTTTGCAGACTGTGTCTGAAATCCGCGTGGTGTCTTTTTCACACCTCGAGCGCTCACCCCGACACTGTGAGTGACACGCTGGTCCATACTCCACCACGTCTGTCCACTCCGTTACCGGAGGGCATGTCGCTGCTGCCAAGCCTGGCAATTACGAATAAAGACGCGACAAACCTCGAGCGCAGGTTATGTGAACGTGAGTTTGCAAATCCTCCGGCAAGTACAGGGATCTCGACTCCTGGGTCCCGTGTGTCCCTTTACCCACAGCACGTGTCAAGCACTGTCCTCCAGAGCCCACAGCCGGGGGCTCACGCCCCGGACAGCCCCAGAGCCCTTTGTGGGGCACGGGCACGAGGAGGGCTGACCCGGGGCCCCCGGGCGCGACGCCTGCGGCGATAACCTCCGGAGGGAAGCGCGCAGGCCCCGATGGGACAGCAGTGTCCCAGGAAGCACTGGAGATGGCACCACAAGTTAAAAATAGAAAAACAGCTCTTCTAGACCATAGTACAGCACAGTTTCCCTCGCTCCTCAAGCACCGCGACGGAGTCAGAGGGAGCTGGCGCGTCACACGACCCTCACCAGGGAGGAAACGGTATTAGAATCTTCAGAAAAATCCTGGTGCCTCCTTTGATAAGGTGCTTCCTACATGCCAGGCACTAGTCCAGCGTCTTTAAGAACAATGACCTCCAACCCGGGCAGCGGTCGTTGCTCTGAACGTAGACAACAAAGGGAAGCACAGAGAACCTGAGTGTCTGGCCAGTCACGCAGCCAGACAAGCTGACCCTCAGTGACACGCTCACGTGTGTCCTTGGACGAAGGAGGACGGGCTGTCCTCCCTGCGCCACGGAATTTGGGCATCAGGGCTCCTTGTGTTCTCCGGAGTCGCTGAGTCAGCGCGCCTCACCAGGGGCCCTGCTCACGCACAGTCCGTGCCGACTGCTGCCCAGGGCGGCCACACATGTGTCCAGTGCACACTGCACCCCCAGGCGTGCTTCCTGGGACCTGGGAGGTGCTGGATGGGGTTGGGCTCCATGTCATGACCAGAGGGGCGGAGTGAGGAGGGTCAGGAATTCCCACAGAGCAGGGAACACGTGGGGGTCAGATGGGGGGACCCACACGTGCTCAGCGCATGACCCTCCAGGGCAAACTGCGTGCAAACCAAGAGACTGCCCGGCGGCTGGGGACAACGTCTGTCCTCGGGACGCCCCCGGTGGGCAGCCCCGGAGCAGACGGCAGTGTGCAGCTGACTTTGAAATCACTTTAGCCCCTGAGTTTTGACAGAGGTTGAGGCTGATGCACTGACCCGAATGCCACTGGAGGGATTTGAATTTGTATTCAGAGGGAGAGAGCATCGCTCACTCCAAGGAGATGTGCAGTTTAATGAGGTCTCGTCGCTAACTCCGAGTGAAGCGCGGGGTTGCCGGGAACAGGAAGGGAAGGTCTCTGGGGACTCTGCCTTCAGAGGAGCCGGAGAGAGAAGCCCGGGTTCAGAGAGGATGGGTGTCTTCCCCAGGAAGCGGCCGCTAGCCCCCCAGCCAGGCACGGATGGCATTTGAGCTCCTGGTTCCTGTACCAGGTAAAACCAGAAAGAACAGCAGGCGAGCATGTTGGTAAAGACTCTGGTGCACACATGCATGTGCATGGCACGCGAGGTGGGCTTGAGGGAGAGCCAGTTTCTGATACAAACGAAACCGAGCCTCCCCTAGTGGTCAGAGAAGCACCTGTGGTCCACAACAGGCACAAAAACAACTTCAGCGAGCTCAAACGCACGTGCACCACAGAGCGGATGCGTTCAACTGTGACCCAGCTGCACGGGGGGAATATTACGCGGCCATGAAAAAGGATGCACTCCTTCTATGCCCAAGAACATGGGTGAAATGCAAACAAATCATTATGAGTAAAGACAGAATTAGAGGTCACATACTCCAACACAAAGTTCAAGACCAAGAAAAACTGATCTACAGAGTGAGCAGGCCGAGCAGCCCTTATGTTGGCAGGTGGTTCATATGGGTGCTGAAAACATCTGGACCACAACCTCAGTGGGTCTGGGGTGGGCACACACACATGTGAAATGCGAGTGTAGGTCTGAGCATGGCAACCAATGTTCAGTGAAACCCATGTGCTCTGCTAGCTGAGCGCTGGGCCTCAACTTAAATATCTATGTATTTGAAAGAAATCCTGCTCTAGTAACATGGCAGCTGGGTGTGCCCTTCCGGCCTGGCACTGCTTGGTGTCACACGCCTGACTCCTTCCAGCTCGGGCCTGCACCCTCCCTGTGCAGCCGACAACCACGATGCGGGTGATGGGAGCTATTATCCTCCAATTATAGGGTGAATTCTTTGCCGCTGTCTCTCCAGTGCACAAAATAAATTATACATCCTCCCGCACTCTCTCTGCCCACATGGCTTCAGAGAGGGGGAGACTCGGTGTTTCTGGCTTTTCTCTGAGGCCTCCCAGGGTTGGGAAGACAAGAAGATGCTAGATTACTCACAGATCTGCTCCTCGTGAAATTATACAGCAAGTGTGAAGCCATCCCCAGTTGCCAGGCACGTGCAGGGGGGAAATGAATTATGCTTCAAAGTGATAAAAGGTGGAAATTGGTTGGGGAACGCTGGCTGTTTTCAATTTTGTGTTGCCAGTTATTTTAAGGACGTCCAGTCTCTCCCAAACAGGAGTTTATAGGTAGATAGGAAACTGTAACACGGAAACTGGGGTCCTGGGTCCCGGGGAGGTGACGGCGTGTGCTCTGAGCTGTGCAGCCAAGGCAAGTGTGATGCTCACGGGCTGACACGAGGAAACTAGGATGTTTACCGAGAAATCAAAGCAAGAGTCCGTTGCCTCTTTGCAGTTTCTCCTTCCCACCCTCTCTCTCTCTCTGAACAAGCGTATATGGATACTCCTTGGAGACGGGCAGGAGGTGGGGAGAGGATTCCAGGACTTTTCGATGCAATGTTTGAGAGGAAGCATTTCTCAAAGCAGAGGTCCCGAGGGAGACAGTTCTGTTCGAACATCTGCAAGGTGGGGCGAGCCGCTGGAAGGGAGACTTAGGGACAGAAAGAAAGATCAGCCTGGTCCACTTCTTTTTTCGTTTACTTGACTGCATTTGACACAGGACATGGTGTAAATGGAAGCATACAATGTGTTACCGTGTTGCATATATATTGTAATCTAGCCACGCAGACTTCACCACATTCCTGGATGAGAGTGCATGTGTGTCTGCATTCAGTGCACTGTGCATTAAGTCATTAAAGTCTCTTTAAGTCTGCAGCCTTAAACAGAATCCAGCTTATGTCCCCAGCAGATACTGGAACCATCCCCCGGTGGCGACTCCTGTCAGCAGGCCCATTGTCCAGAGAGGCAGCATCTCCTCTGAGCCCCGTCAGCGTTCAGATGGGCCCCACACTTTGTCTAGCACTCTGCTATGGCTATTTGGAATTCTGAATCATTTTGAAGAGGGTCCCGGTCTTACCTTTTGCCCAGAACCCCACAAATCCCGTATCCTGTCCTGAAAACAGAATTGGCCTGTTTTGGAAGAGAAGGGTCTCCATCCCCATCCATGTCGGGATCGGCCACTAACAGCCTCTGCTCCAGGTCAGGTGGGATTGGCTGTTGTCATAGCAACGTCATTCATTGGGAATCCCCATCGTGGGGCCCTGTGCCAAACACTCTCCCAGATCACGTAATGCGTCCTGACAACAGCTCTGAGAGCGATGGCACTTGCATGTCATTACATATCAGTGTACGAAGCCTAGAGAACTGGAGCAACTGGCCCAAGGTCATAAAGCCAGAAAGTAGTAGACAGGACTCGAACACAGACAGTGATGGCCCAGTTTATATTCCATCACACCATGAAAGTAAATAGATGAAAGTTAAAGAGTGTCTTTGTAGGACACCTAGAAAAGATGCCCAAGGAGCACAGGGAAGTGATCCCTGAGGAGGCTTGATCAAGCCATTCCTGAACTCCTACTTGCACAAAGTATGCCCTGGGAAGCTTTCGATTCATATTCCAAGGAGGAATCACCCCTGGAGACTCAGAGAGGAAATATGCCAAGGCTGGCAAGTAGCCCATGAGACTGACACACAACAGGTCAGCATCAAGTCCAACCAGGAGCCCAGGGCATGTGCCTTCATTTTGGGAGCAAAGGAGAAACACAGAGAAGGTCAGAGGCAAGGGTCTGAAGGGGGAAACAGCAGGTTTGCATCCTGGCTTTACACTAAACTCCGCAGCTTGTGGGATTCCCTTTACCCTGTGGACTTCAGCTTCCTCGACTGTCAAATGGACTCACACTTGCCTCGTGCAGCTGTGAGGGGAAGGAAGCAGAGACCTCAGGTAGAGTCTACAGGTGGAGCCAGGCTGTCTCAGCGATGTCAGACTTCCCAGAGGAGAACAAGCCTGACACTGCCCCCCACAACCCCGATCCCTGGTGACGGCCAGCGCTGTCTTGCTCTTAAGGAACGCAATTCAAGGCTCTTTGCTCAGGACTCTTGCTTTTCTCTGATGAGGAGTATGTTGCTTTCCCATCTCTCTCCTGGGGGCAAACCCACTTCCGTCTCCACACGGAGGCCGCAAGCCAGGCAGGAAGAGGAGAAGCAGGCCTGGTCCTGAGGGACCGGTGTCAGGTCGTGATTTAATTACCCCCTCTGGTAACTGGCAGGCTGCCCGCACTCTGCCTGCACAGGAGGACTGATAGCTTCCCTCTGTTGAGCATTAATGATGTTTGGGAGGAAACCTTGAGCCAGATTCCCAAGGAGAAAGTGGCTCCTGTGATGGAGAGGTGGGCGAGGGGCTGCCGGGGGGAAAGGTGGCTGGAGGCTCCCTGGGGGAGCCCCAGAGGAGCTGTTCTCGGTGCTGATTCCTACTGAGCACTCACTCATCAATGCCCATCTGCTTCTGGGGGTGCCAAGTGCTCCAACCTCAGGGCCTTTGCACATGTGAGTGAGACTGGGGCTGGACTCCTCTGAGACCACTCCCTTGCTCCGCCTCCTCCTCCCTGCCGTTTTCTCTCCGTTTCCCAGAGGGCAGAGCGACATGCAGCTGAATCCTGTCACAGAGTCTGCACTTAGGAAGCTGGACAAAAGTGATCCCACATGAGTGAGGACATTTGTCACTGAAGGGGAGGACAGGCCACCCAAGCTGTGCCACATGACATGCAGATTGCTTTAAGCTGAAGGCGAGACAGATGCTCAGATGCAAGAAAAACTTTCCCTCTCCCTTAATTACCTGAAGAATTTAGAGGGACCTGGCCCACAAAGAAGCTCATGGCAGAACTTTCTATGTGAGCAGGACTCTGTGCCAAACATCTGCTCTGTCCCCTCAGCAATAGGATCTTCCTCATCTGAAGCCCACAGTCCTCCCGCCCTATGGCGCTGAAGCGTCAATGGCCCCTTGTGTCCCATATCTTTGGGGTCCCCTGTGCACAGAATTAAATTTAATTTTCTTCTGTTCGTCTCTCTTGTGTCAATTGCATTGTTAAACCAGCCCAAGAACAAAAAAGAAAGAAGAGAAGAGTGTTTTGGGTCCAAGGTCATCTTGCAAAGCGTGTTCAAGGTGGGGTGGGACTTGGTGGCCTGGGAGTCCTCTGGTTCCTTCCCTGGGGTGGGCACAGTCAGGGTGCAGCCCCCGAGCAAGGCACTGCCCCACTGACACCGACAGGCCCCAGAGCGGAGACCATTTTCTGCCTGACCCTTTGCTGAAAAGTGCTCGCTGACTCCTGAGCTACCCACGCTGACCAGCACCCAATGCCACGGGAGACCAGGAGAGAGGCTGGCGACATCAGGAGAGCCCGAGCTCGTTTAGGTCTCAGCCTCGCCAGGCGGCACTATTATTAGTCCCGTTGACAAAGGAGGAAAGTGAGTCTCAGAAAGATGGCCCGGAGTCAGGGCCGCCTGGCTCAAAAGCCATGCTTTTTCCTGCACTTGACCGACAGCTAACGCAGACAGGAAGCCGACTTTGATCCCAGGAGACTCAGCAGGAGCCCCCAGCCCCACAGCAGGCTGTGGCCTGGGGTAAAGGACCCATCGTGAATCACAAAAACAAACACAGCGAAGAAGCCAGTCTGGGCTGCAGCTCTTCTGGAGGTGGGCTGATGGCTCTCAGGGACCAGAAACCAGGGTCCTGGCCACATCCTAGTGAATGACCGCCCCATGGCAAAGGGCAGTTTTCCTCCAAAGAGCTGGTGGAGAAGTAGACACAAGCAGGGTTCTTCTCCAGCATCTTCCCACCCTGGAGCAGAGTTGGTGGTTTCTCCCCAGGCTCACCCTCCCAGCCAGGGTCTCCCCTGGTGGCTCCTGCCATCGCTGCCCCGACCCCACTTCTCCCACACTGCCAGCTGGCCTTTTCAGAATGCCGCCGGGACCTGCTGCCACGACCTAAGTGCTCCCTCGGCCCTGTTCGAGAAGAAGTCCCTGGTCTGGTACCTAGTGAAACGTGGATTTCTGATAAACAAAGAATCCTTTCGGTCCAAGTGTTTCCCATGGAGTACTTGGGATGTACTTACGCTGAAACAGAAGTGGCTTATTGCTCACCAGAAACCCCAGCTTCACTGTGCACCCTGTTTTCCTGCTCCCTCCAGTCCTGGGACCTGAACCCGCAACCTTGGGATGTGCACCTGTGACACGCGTGCACCTGCGTCTGTCTTTGCTAAACCTGGCAATCCCACAGCCGCACACCTCTCTGGCTCCACCTCCCCTCCCTAGCCCACAGCAGTCTCCACTCCCTCCCCGCATGTTCTGGAACTTACCATGCCCCACTGGCTGTGCACTGCCCGCTTCAGCCGCCCCTCAGCCACTCCCCTCCCGCGTGTCCCCGTTAAACGGAGCTCCTCCTTCAGACCCCAGCCCAGAGCTCCCTGCCTTAGCACCACCCGCCAGCCTGCGCAAAGCAGTCCCGTCTCAGGCCCCCACAGCGCCAGGCCGCCCACCCGCTTGGTGATGACTGGGGTCGTGTCCGATTCTGACCAGAATCCTCTCTGTCCTTTCTGCAAACCCTGAAAGGCAGGACAGGGTGTGCCTGGCTGGCTGCAGTAACCCTGGCACCCCGCACAGTGAGCAGTGCTCTGGACGCTCGGTCACCAAGGTCTCTCGGTCACCAAGTCAGCAAACAGCGGACCCAGAACCAGGACAGCAGGGCCGAGTGGAGCCTCCAGGTCCACGATCCTATTCCGTCTCTTCCCACGTGGACTTGGTCACACCCCCGGGCATCCCAGGTCCCTCGGTTAGCCGGGCCCGTGGCTCGGGAGCAGGGCCTACTTGGCAGCGCTGGGGTGCGAACTAGATGTGAAAACTCTGAATTGCACCTCGCGCTGCCGCCACACAGCCTTTTTGTGAGTTTCCTTCTCCTGGCAGCAAGCCAAACGATGCCTTCCCAGCGTCAGCATTTGGAGGAGCTGACGGAGCTGGAGAAACTGGCCAGCATCAGCTTTGTGTTTCTTCTTCCACCACACAGAGAGGCTTGTGAAAATAACCACAGGACACCGGGGGCCATGCAGCACCAGCACGTCTGTCCACGGCTCCGAGGCCCGTGGCACAGGGCTCTGGGGGCGAGGAAAGAGCCGAGAGGTCCCTGCAGCCCGAGAGACACCTGGAGCCAGGCAGGACATTCCCTCCCTTCCCGGCCCTCTCCCAGGGCCAGCAGGAGACCAAGGGACGCGGAAGGACCTGAGATTCAACCAGAAGACGCCCATGTCCGTGTCCCTGGTCTGTCCCGAGTGAGGCCCCACAAAGGCGGTGATGACGGCTGGCATCATGTGGGGGGCTGGACAGTGTACAGAAGTGGACGCCGGAGGGGACAGGGCACTGGACAAAGTACGTGCTTGTCAGTTGGCACATGCGTGGCACAGATAGGGGGCAACAGTATCCCTTTCTGACCTCAGTCACAGAAGCACTGGAGCTGCTGACCTGTGGACGTGAGGAACCCCAGGTGAGAAAGATCCAGGGAGGAAACACCCAAATCCTGTCTCCCCACATCTTCAACTGACCCCAACCACATGTGGGGCAGATACAGAGCAGCCCAAGTCAGACAAATGTGACCTGAGATCAGGGCTGCTGCCCTAGACACAGAGTTTGAAGCTCAAAGTCAACCACCACGGTGGCGAAAACAAGAGAACAGCACCCATCAGTGGAAAAACAACAAAATCTCAGAATGGTGACCCCTTAACATTCTATCCAGGTATAGGCACCAGCTATTACTGATGCAACAAATTATCACAAATGTAGTGGCATAAAACATGGACAGTTATCGATGTGCCCCAGTGGCTCCAGAGGCAAGCAGGTGGCTGGGGGCACACTTGTAAGGCACAAGGACCCCGGGGGAAAGCATCAATCAATCAATCAACAAATGTCCTTCCTCCCTTAAAACATGCTTCTTCCTCTTCTCCCCTCTTTTTATTTTCAAGGCATTCATTATCTCACAGTTCTATTCATCAGAAGTCTAAACCGGGTTGGCAGGGCTGTGCTCCTTCTGCAGGCTATAAGGGGAAAATCTCTCTTCTTCGCTTTCCAGTGCAGGGGGCACCTGCATTCCTTGGCTCATGGCCCCTTCCTCGTATCACTCAGAGCTCTTCTCTGCCTCTAGCCTCCTCCGTCCCTATTACAAAGGCATCTCTTCTGATCTCCCATCTCCAAATCCTTAGTCACGTCTGCAAAGTCCTTCTGCTTTGTCAGAAACTTATCCACAGCTCTGGGGATTAAGGTGGGGACATCTCTGGGGGTGAGGAGCATTATTTTGTCCATCACACCAGAGTACAATCCGAAAGTTACCCAACATACGAAAAACAAGAAATGGAAGGAATTCTCAAGAGGAAATGACGTCAACCCAGATAACCCCTAAGGTGAACCAGATGTTGGAACTAGAATATAAGAATTTTCAGCAGCTATTAAAACTACTCTAATAAACTGATAGTAGACCAAATGGAAATTACAGAACTGACCAGCACCTTTGATGCCGCTGGCATATTACAGAGGATTTTTGTGGCTCTGTTTCCTCATCCAGGGGGAGGATTCTAGAAACCCCTGCCTCGCCGGACCACTGATGTGCAGACTAGACAGGCGGCAGGGAAGACCAGAGCCCGGCGCCCTGAAGGCCTAAATCCTTCCCAAATCCTGGTTGGTGTGTGTCGTTTACGGGCCCAGAAGTCAGGCTAGAACGAAGCTGCTCTGAATCAACATGCTCAAACCCTATGAAGACACTCCTCTGGACAGGAGTCCTCCCCACATGGGACAGGTGCCGGGGAGAGGCCACGGGGTGACATCACTTGGAGCCACCTCAGCCATGTTTCCCGGGCTCTTTGGGAACAATGCCAGGGGACACAGGGGAGAATGGTAGGATCCTGCATGAGGAAGGTGCTGAAAATCCCTCGGGGACCTTCCTGCAGAAGCTCCAGCAGAGCGCTGGCCTTTGGCAAGCACGCACGAGAAGGCCGGCCCTGGAGGGTCCGGTTTGGGGCGCTGTGGCGTCTGCTCCCTGGCTCAGCAGACACAGAGTCCCAGATCTGTAGGGACGTGGGCAGCAAGTTCAGAGAAGCCGTGTGCATGTCTGCTCAAGGCCTTCCGCGCGGGAAGAGTCGAGAGCAATGAGTGCCTGCCTGGGCGGCTTAAAACCGCACCCATGGACTCTCCCCCTTCAAGACACAGGGCCGTCTTCCTGGCCCCGAGGGGCAGCTGCCCTTGCTGGGGACTTGCCTCGAACAGACGGAGCGGAGCGGAAGTTACCAGGTGTGCCGGCCCCCTCCTCGCTCCTCCTCTCGGGTGGCGCAGTCATCAGAAGACAGGAGAAGACGCGGCCGCGCCACGAGGACACGCCAGCAGCACTCTGGTCAGCCCACGTAGGAAGGACGGAGACCAGGGCCACCGCCTCTGTATGTCACCGTGGAAGCCACTTCCCGCGCCGTCAGCCTTGAGATGGTGCAGCCCTGCAGGCACCCTGCCCACAGCCCCCGAGAGACGCCGAGTCAAGGCCACCCTATCTGACCCACGGGAAGAGCAAGATGATAAATCTTCGGTGTTTGGGCCACAGCACGGGGGAAACTCCTCACCTTGTAGCAGATCAGGACTAAAGGTCCTCACTTGATTAACTGAATGGCAGATGGTTGGTTTTCTCTTACCACACTGGAGACTTACTATTAAGTGGAAGCAGCAGATGCTACTGGGTTCCAATGCGTGGACGCAGGGCCCCTTCCCCTTTCCCTACAAAATTTTAATTTCCTGTGGGGGTCCAGGAGCCCCACTTCTGTAACTCTAGGGAAGCAGGCCCCTCCTAGATATAACAACTGGCCCCTGAACAGCCCGCCAAGGCCACTTCCAGTAAAGCACCTCTCTCAACCCCTGTCTTCCATTTTGCGTCAGTTCCTGGGGACCCCAACTTGCTGTCCCTGCAGAATCAGGGCCACGTGACCTAGTGAACCCCAGCAGACCTAAGGAAAGGGGGACGTAAAGGCCTAGTAGAGAAGTCCCCTCCACCCCGTTGGATACGAACAGGAAAGCTGCTGTGTGCGCCTGGGAAGCCAGTCTGGAACAAGTCTGGAAGTCCTCCCGCGCATCTGCTCACTGTTGCAGTTGTGTCTTTTTGCTCCTGTGTCTTCGGTGAGGCGCGCAGAGCTGAGGCGTGAGACCAGTGGAGGCAGAGACGCCGCCATGCGTGGCGTCCTGGGCTCAGATGGTAAGTCTCTCTCTTCGCTTTCTGCTTCTGTGCAAGCTGCTGACTTGTTTGCCCCGCTGTGCTTCACAAAGGCTCATGAGACGCTCTGACCTCACTGATGAAGGATGAAGCCACAATGGGGTCTATGTTGTGAGGTTTACGGGGATGTTGCAGGGGCCTCGCTGCGGGCAGCACAGGACAGGGCCCGCCACTGTGGTAGATGACGCTTCACTCTTTGCTGGGAAGCTGTGGCCCAAAGGAGGGCCGCGCCACCACAGAGCAGAGGTGGCCTGGTGCGCTGACCGAGGAGGCTTTTCCACCATAACAGGGAGGAGCCACAGTGAACCTCTGGTGCACCGGCACCGAGGACAGGGCTAGGGCTCCACTGAGGCAGCAGCCGGGACAGGCAGGCCTGGAGCCACAGACAGCAGGCTGGTGGCCTCGGGGCTGGTGGCCTCAGGGCTAGTGGCCTCGGGATTGGTGGCCTTGGGGCTAGTGGCCTCGGGGCTGGTGGCCTTCGGGCTGGGCAGAGGAGGGGCAGGGAGGAGTGCCCGACGGGCTGCTTTCCTTTTGGGGGGCCAGGAGCATGAAAGGGCAATGACACTGAGCATGCTCTAAAGGCCACCTGCATTGCAGAATCCAAATAGCTAATATTCTCATATGTGAATGCTGCCTCCATTTTGAAAAAATCAAAGAAGTCACCCTTGTTCCAGGAACCCCACAGAAGGCAGGGACCCTGTTGCTCACTGCTGAGTAACAGGTTACCCAAAATGTATCAGCTAACACAACCGTGTGGCTTTGCGAACAGTCTGGGTCCTGAACTCAACAGGGACTCAGGTGAGAAGATTCAAAGGGCCAGAGAGTCTTCTGGACTCACACGTCGGGCTTGACGGGGTTGGGGGCCAGCAGCTGCCTCCCCGCAGGCTCCCCATCTCGGCATCCTGGAGAACCAGCCAGATCGCCGAATCGCAGCCGCGGTTGTTGACAGGTCGGCCCGTCTCGCCCAGGGAGGGGAGCGGACCTGGCCGCTGGTGGGAGGACGGCCAGGGGTGCGGAACCTCCAGGGTGTGACGTCACCAGCAGGACAAGCAGCCGAGGGCCCGTCTGCAGGATGGACTACGGCTCACCCGTCACCGTCAGGAAGAAGGCGGTGAGTTCTGGGCTGAGCAGGAGTGACCATCCCACGTGCAGATTTGCTGGAAAGCGCGGGAGTCGGGCAGCGTACACAACGGCCACGTGCAAAGGAGAGGGGACACGCACCTGCCACACATGGAGCACCTCCGGGGGGACGCACGCAGAATTCATGACAGGCCTGCATCTCAGGGAGGCCATGGGGTGGGGGCACTGTGGGACCCTTCACTGCCACTTTGTATCCTGCACAATTTATCTTACCGTGCATCTGTATCATAGATTCAAGGGGGAAAATACATACATACTTATATGTTTATATATATAAACTAAAAATAAAGAATGACTTACACAAGCACTATCACGGAAGATGCAAGATGCTGTCTTGAAGCTGATTTGTTTTCTTAATACGGATAGTGTGCTCACCTTTATAGACAAAAAAAAATGATGCAGGTACACCCCTCACCACTGCCCCCGCCGAAGGTCAGAAAGGACACCCCAAACTGTAGGACCGGGTGAACTAAGACCTCCTCAGTGACACCCCCTCCATGCTACTGAAAGTCTTTATTATGGAAAGAGAGATTATAAAGATAGATAAATCTAGTGAAGGAAGGGAAAAGAGGAAGAAGCATGATTTTAAGGAAGGAAAAAAGGGAAGGATGGAGGGAGGAGAGGGAGAACTTTTGCTTATTTGCTTATTTATTATGCTTCCCCCAACCCCCAGGTACAAACTGGGGTCCTTGGACTTTATGAAAGGTCTCCATTCCAGTTTAGTGCCTGAGCCATCAGGAGGTACCGAAATTTGTTTATATTTTTAACAATGAGAATGTGTTCCAAAATACTTATGACAAAGTTTTAGGTAAGAAAACATCTTTTAAACAAGAACCATCATCATACAGCATGATATATGCTGAGGAGGGAAGTCCAGGGTGGAAGGAGGGCAGAAGAAGGCTCTAAAGGGAGATGGTGGTCAGGGAAGGCTTCCTGGAGAAGGAGGCATCTGAGCACTGGAGGACGCACCTCTCCTGAAGTCTGTGGAGGAGGAGGAGCGGTGAGAGGTTCCTCCTCTTGGTCTATCTGCTTCTCAGAGAGGAGGATTAAGTCCTGGCAAGAATAAGTCCCACGCTGTGCCTGCACTCAGTGCCTCCCTGCACTCTGCATGGATGGCTGTTGGGCCATCTCAGGATGGGGGAACTGTTGCCTGTCCCGTCAACACCTTACTTCTCTTTTCCCTGTTCCGGGCATCCCTCTATTTTGTAACAATACTTCCAGGCTATTAATTAACCATCACACCTTTGTGCAGGCACTGCTGAGGCATTTGTCTTCTCCTAGAAAGCGCTGCTGGTCAGATCAGCATTGCAGTTGTGCAGATAAGCAGATGGAGGCACAAAGGGCAAGAGACTCGCCTGAGGTCACACAGCTGGAAAGTGGCACTCCGGGATGTTGAACCACGCTGCCCCCGCCCTCCGGCAGCACCCCCAGGCCCTCTTCTTCTCCCCACCTGCCCTCCCGGCGGCATTGAGGTCGGCTTCCTGATGCAGACAAAGCGCATTTCCACCAGCTCCGGCTTGTCTCAAGCCTTTACAATGTATTTATCTAATTAAAAATCTCAGCAGCCACACATATCCGACCCAATCCAGCTCGGCGTGTCCCCCCGAGGGGGACGGAGGAGACCGTGTCCCCACGGGGTCAGCGCCACTCCAGCTGCGTTTCCGGCCAATGAACCTGCCACTCAAATCCTCCTTTTTAATTAACTCCGCATCTCAGGGGCCAGAGCACGTGGGCACACTTCTGTCTGGTTTCACTGCGAAGCCCAGGCGCATCCCAGTTTGCTTTCTAAGAATAGAAGCGTGAGATGTGGAGGGAGGAGGCCGGGAGCTAAAAATGAATTTGCAGCCGGGAGCAAAACAAGGTGGCGAGGAGAGGGGAGAGGATGCGCGAAGCCCGGTGGGGCTGTCTGCTGCCGTCGGGTGCGAATCGCGGGCTGGCAGGCTGCCCAACTGTCTGGCACGGATGGGGCGCTCACCCAGGAGCAGGCAGCTGGGGACGCCCGGGGGAGTCGGGAGTTTTTCTGGGCAGGTTGGTTTCCCCGTAGGCAGGACTGACTCACGCGTGCAGGCTGAGCCGGGGGTCCTGTGCCCAGAGGAGGCTGGAGGTCCAGGAAATCAGGAGCCAAATACCAGGGACCGGAGGGTGGCAAGGTTCTACCATCTGGGACACCCTCTCCGGGAAAAGTGAGAGAACAGGAAACTGTTGGAGGTGGGGTCTCTTGGGAAGGCGGGGTGGCAAAGTTGACAGCCCCTAACAGAGCAGCAAGGGGAAGTCAGAAAAGCCGCCATGAACTGGGATTTCCGTTGACAGCACTGTCCTGGTACCTGAAGCGCTTCACCTGGGCCACACGGAAACCACAGGCTAGGAGCGACGATTACCCCATTCGACTGACGAGGAAACTGAGGCCTGGGGAGTTTGTCCCCTGCCTGAGGACCCACGCTCGGGCAGGGGGCCGCGACGATTGTGTCTGCGTGCCTCCCTAACAGCCCCGCGTGGGGCCAGCAGCCTCGGCAGAGCCACCGCAGCATGGCCAGCATCACCGGACAGCGTGGGGTAGGCGTCCTTGGACCCGACACCGGACCACGGTGAGCTGCCCAGGGAAGGTGCCCGCATTCCACACTCTCCGGCCTTTCGTGAACTCCGCCCAGGGACACTCCACGGACAGCTCATCCTGCACCCCCTGCCACTGCCGGCTCTCGTGGGGGTCACAGCACCCTCCTGTCAGCGAAGGCCGCGACTTTATGTGGATTTCACCTCCCAGCCCGCGTGGAAAACAGCCGGGGTGTCTTTTCAAGGACGTGATGGAGAGACCATGTTCAGAGAAATTCAGTTTTAAAAGGAAACGGAATCTTTCAGAGACAGACACTAAAATATTTATAGAAGAAATGGCCTGAAGTCTAGGATTTGCATCAAAATCATCTCGAGAGGGGCAGTGAGGAGACACACAGAGGAAGCAAGACTGGCCAAGAGTCGAAATGCTTGGAAGATGCTGGGTACTCTGCTGAATTCTACAATGTATGATTTGATCTGTAATTCTCTAAACATTTTATGTGTGATTTTATATACAAGTTAATAGGTGATTATATATAATATAATAATTATATATATATACTCTTGAAACACATATATATGATCTATATAGTTAATATACAGTATATATAGTAATATATAGTATACATAAGATATATAGTTAATCCCTGAATAAAATGGGTTTGACCTGCCAGCATCCACCTACTTGCATATTTTTTCAATAAATATGCAAATGTATTTTCTCTTACTTATGATTTTCGTTTTTCCCCCTAAAGGGAAGGTGCAGGCAGGACAGAGGCGAGCAGAGGCAGGCAGGCAGGAAGGGGGAGGAGAAAGAGCCACATCCATCTTTTTCTAGTTGTGCATCCTGGCTGTTGCCAGCATCCCGGGTTGCGAACTCGGGGCCTGGGGATGTGCACAGACCGGGCTGGCCGAGGGCAGCCAACCAGACCACTACTCCAGGAGGGCACATCTCTATTTTTTTTTAAGAGAGGAAGGAGGGGAGGGAGGCAGGAAGGAGAGAAAGAAACATTGTTTTTTTAATGTATTCCTTTATTTTTGTTCCCACTTCTCTCATCTCTGGATCTCCAACCCAGGTCCTCAGGTTTTAAGGCTTTAAGGCTTTCCATAATCCACGCCCCAGCCTTCTCAGCTGCCTCAGCCACAGGACACACTCCTTATGGTTTTCTTAGTGACATTTCCTTTCTCCAGCTTACTTTATTATAAGAACATAGCATATAACATAAATAAATATACACAGACATATACGTATTTACATAACATACAAAACGGTGTCGACAACTCTTTACGTCTTTGGAAAGCTTTCCAGTCTGTAGCAGGCTATTCGTTAGACCTGGAGGAGAAAAAGGTGAACGCTGGTTGCCAGCGGCGGCGGGGTGGGGGTGTCGTCGCCCCTGCCTTGCTCGGGGTCAACGCTGCTGGGTGCTATGGGTGTGCGGCGTTATATCATGCCAACTACTTTTGCATTTGTGTATCTGAATTTTTCCAGAACAAAACGTTTATCAAATGCTATCCAAAAGCGTTTCGAGTAAGCTGCTTAAAGACAAACTTACGTGCGCGTGTAAGTGGGACCCAGATGTGGCATGAACGCCGACAGGGAAGGTCAGACCATTAGGGTTCACAAGTTTTCCACATTTGCAATGCATTTTTCCTTCCTGGGAAGCAGGGCTGTGCATGCCCCCCACCCTCCTCGACTGCAGGGGGAGCCGGAGGTCGGGGTCTGCGGTCATGGTGTCGACGCTGAGAGGGAGGGCAGGAAGGG
Organism: Solenodon paradoxus; assembly: GCA_004363575.1. NCBI lineage: Eukaryota > Metazoa > Chordata > Mammalia > Eulipotyphla > Solenodontidae > Solenodon > Solenodon paradoxus. The sequence goes on along the minus strand of RJWH01004273.1, from coordinate 90,940 downwards.
AAGCCCTGCCTTTTTATCTTTTCCCCTCAATGATATAAATGTTGCTAAAAATGATTTCCATCTGGAAATCCAAATGCATTAGGCATGAACAGGCCTGGCTCAGGGGAGGGTGCTGTGGGGCTCCGTACTGAGGTCATCCCCAGGCCAGGCTGCAGGCCCGACTAGGAGGACTCCCACTCAGAGCGGTTGGGGAATGGGGAGCAGACGGGCCTCCTGGTCCACCCAGAACCACCTTCAGGCAGGGCACAACCTGGGGCCACCATGAGACATCTGCGACTAAGCCTGAAGGGACCTCACTGAGCAGAGACGTGTGCCCACCAAACACTTGAGGGACTTCAGAGTCCCCACCCAGAGTCCCAGATCTGCACCTTTGTCCCACAGACCCCCCCCAAGCAGGTTCCACTAGTAGCTTAAAACCCCAAAGAACAGCCAAATGCCCCACAGCGCATGGGCATTCCTTCACCAGGTGCATCCATTCAGGCATTTAACTAGCGCCTGTGATCACAGTAAGTAATTAGACATGTCCTGCTGCATGATGGGGGTGGTCTAACTGTTGGGGACACGAGATGGATCCTGCCTCCACTCAGTGGGGACCCGCGACCCCGCTTGCAGGTGGGGGAGCTGAGCTCTTGGGGGTGCGGGGCCCAGCAGATAAGAAATCACATATGAACCATCAGGGGGCTGACTGCTGCCGAGCTCAGACCAGACGTTCGTCCTTTCCACGGAAGCCCCGCTCGTTAGGAGACAATGTCTGCACGCTGAGCTGAGGACTGGGTTCCAGACCTGCCCGAGGCCACCCAGCTGGCATGCAGGGCAGCAGCTCCAGCCCGATGGCCACCAGGCCACACACCACGCAGCGCACCCTGTATGGGGGCAGGCTGACCACGCGTGCAGCACTGAGTTGGTTTTTTCATGTTTCCTGACCGTCCTGTTGTTTTAATTTAAAAGTTGATCTTTTCCTGTTTTTAATAAACCAGGGTCATCCTTAACACAGGGCAAAAGGGGGCAAAAAGGGCAGATGATTTGTCCCAGGCCCAGTCTTTTGAGGGGCCCAAAAGCAGCCGCCCCTTTTGCCCCACATGGCAGACGGCCCTGCCAGTGCTGACTGGTCTGTGGCGGCTACTGCTGTTCCTGCCCTTATGAGGAAACAGGAGCTGCAGGAAGATTCCCTCCACCTCCATCCCGTGTGCCTGTTTCTTCAAAGGGAACAGAACACCACAGCATAGTCAAGTGCCATGGGGTTCTCTCTAGCACTATGGGTTCTCTCTGGCACTGTGGGGGTTCTGTCATTTTGGAGGTATCTCTGGCACTGGGATGGTTAAAATGGCATCTGTTTGGGGCAGGATATTTAGAGTAGGGCTTATAGAGGTGCCAAATTTGGTTTTTGCCTAAGGTGTCAAGATCTCCTGCACTGGCCCACCGGACCACATGTCGTTACTATTTGATCACTGATGGGCATCACATAGGACTTACTTGTTGCTGCCTGGCTGCTCTGCTCCTGCTCGATGGCTCCGCCTCCTTCCCTCCCCTCAGTCACCAGTGCATTAGCCTGTCCTCTTTCTGCCATCCCACTGCTCTGTGTTTGTCTCGAGGAAATATGGTCAACCCATTTCAGGGGCGCTAGGAGCCTGCCAGGTACACATTAGGATGTGCCCTTGGCGCCCACAAAACCGGGCCACAGTGCAAATGTACACACTTCCGAGGACATGAGTCCTTGCCAAGTGCCGACACAGAAGACTCTTCCTCTGGTCTTCATCTGGTCTTGATGTCCAGTAAGGCAGCGACAGCCACCTGTGGCTGAGCACTGAGATATGACCGGTCTGAACTGAGATAGTCATAGGTGTAAACACACATCTGCTGGGTGTCCTTTGCTAGAAATGAGACGGTGATAATAATATGAAATATCTCCTTCCTAATTTTCATTTGATGACATGTCAGGAGGGTACGACATTCCCACCCTCTCTGCCACATTCCTCACTGAAGGCGGCCTGCTTTAGAAACGCACACGGTGCCCCGGTGGCTCAGGTGTTAAGTCTGCGGCCCCAGCATAGTCCATGGAAAGGCCAAGGATCCAGGTTTGTGACCCGAGCTGGAGAGAAGAACCAAGATGAACAAATAACTATATTGATAAATGCTTCTCTCTCTTCCTGCCTACTCGCCTTCACGCCTGCCTGCTTCTTTCCTCTAAAAAAATAAAAGCATAGGCACACACATCTCCCCAACACAGGCACAATTCCACCTCTGTTCCAGAAACTTCCAGAAGGCTCCGTCCAGCCTTCAAGCCAACTCCTCTCACTCCTTGGGTAAAGAGAGGTGAAGAGGCCTAATTGGGAGCAGTTTATGACAGGGATATTATGGAGTCATTTAAAAGGTTATTAACACCTTTTATGAACCTCATTGTTTAAGAGCCTACCATGCGTAATCATTTTAGCACCATTAAATTGCTATTAACAACAGCCCACAACTCTGCACTCCAAAATGTCACTGTCTGATAACACTCAGGAAATGCAAGTCTGGGAAAATCTGGGCGGAACAGGTGAGCTCTCAGCTTCCCTGCAAACATGCCTCTAGCTTGGCGGGCTCCAGATGAAGAGGGGTGTGCTCCTCCTGCCTGGGAGCTCGGAATCCATCCCCAGCCTGCAACACCCCGCCATCCACCCCATTTTTCTGTGCTTGCAAACAATACAGGCATTTGTCAAGTGAGAGTTCAGGGTCCTTCCCGGAAGGGCGAGGGTCTGCGGTTATCTGATGCTCCTTCCCCAACACACATCCAGTCACTCGACACCTGCCTCTGTGAAGGGGCAGGATTTGAACTGAGGTTCTTCAGACTCTTGCTTCTTTCCCTGAACATGCTTGTCCGGCATCACAGGAGAGATCGAAGCTCTGGACCCGAGCACTAGACGGGTGATGAGGTAGAACAGTGTCCCCTGCACAGTCAGCCCGCACATCACGTGTCAGCCATCGCTTTAACCCCTAACCCTCCACCCCCACCAGCGACCGAGGTCCCCAAAACCCCAGGCTCTCCCAAGGCCGGCCGACACCAGTCCTGACCACCTTCCAACTCACATCTCTCCCGGCAGCTCCAAAGGTCATTTAAGCTTTTATTCCCACTTAGGACATGAGACAAACTGGGACCCCGGGGGGTAAGAAGTGTCCCCAGGAGAACGGTTGGTGGGAAGAAGGGCCCCGCTCACCCTCCGCCCTTCCTTCTGGAACCCACCGCTGTGATCGTCACGAGGTGCTGCCTCTCGGGGGCACCCATGCACCGTGAGGACACATCCCAAAGCGACGATCAGAAGGACACAGGGCGGAGGGCAGCCTAGGTGCACTGTGACAGGGACAGAAACCATGCAACACCCACCATGGGGCAGCGCCCGAACCAGATGCCACATCTGGACAGGAAGGCGCTCCGGCGTGTGGACGCCGGGGAGCTGGCCCGTCACCATGGAGAGCGGGGCGCCAAGGAAGGAAGAGCGCCGCCCCCAGCTCGTGCTGTGATGCACGTCTGCCTCGACGTCTGTTTACTCTGCAGATGCACAGACACCCCGTGTGTGGACGTGCACCAAGACGAGCTGGGAAAAGCACACCCATGTGTGCAAGGGAGCGGCTCGGGCAGGGGGGCTCTGGGTTCTGCTCTCTTTCGTTCTCACTCATTTTCTTTCACCACCAGCCTGAATCGCTTTCACAACTGGGGGTGGCGGGGTGCATTAGGCAATTAAGCGTGTCTCATGCCTTCTGGACTTGAAGCAACACCAGGGCCCCTCTGGATCCAAGGGAGTCAGTCCGTGTCCATCTCTGCCGCACACGCTGGCCCAGCAGCTGGAAGTCATGTTGGTGTGAGACGGTCTTGCCGGCACTCGTTCTAGACGAACGGGCTTCTGACCGGCTTTGAGGAGAGAGGCCATGGCTCCCACAGCGGCTGGAACGACTCCGCCAGCAGCCCAGGGGACTTCAAGCCCCTCTTCTATTTTAGAGGAGACCCCAACCCCAGGCAGTGCCTGATTCCAGCCAGGACACCTAACCAGGAGATAACAGATGGGTTTGATTTTGATTTTTAAGAGAGGAAGGCAGACAGGAAGGAAGAAAGAGGAGGAAGGAGAATTCTTTACTATTTTTTTTCCCTTTTTGGTTTTCTTTTTCTTCCACCCAACCCCGGGTCGCGAACTCGGGTCTCAAACGCGGGTCCTGGGCTTTGTTTACACACTTCACGCACCAGCATCTCGGCTGCCCAAGGCACCGGGCACGCTCCTGGATGTGCATTGTTTTACGCTGCTCCATCAATGGCACTTTGCTAACAGCAATAAATAACTAAACCAAACCCATCCATCCATTCGTCCAACTCCGCACGCACGTCAAGGCCCCGAGACTTGGCAACTGAAACAGGGAGATGGGACAAGTTCAACGTCGGTTAAGCAGCGAAGAGTGTTTTCATCTGAGGATGTCCTACGAAGCGAAGCGCGTCACCAGCCTGCTGGTGTCCTCTGTGGACCCTCCTCCAGGCCTCGGGGCAGACACGGCAGAGAGCGGACATCTCCCGCCTTCTGCGGGAGGCCGGACTCCGCCAGCCCAGAGCGGCACAGCGAGGGGAGGACAGGGGCGGGTCCCAGGCTCCTCCTATGGCTGCAGATCTCAGCAGCATGTCTCTGCCTTAAACTGAACTGTCCCTTCACTTCAACTCTGTGGGTCCAGGAGCAGCAGGACCAGCCCTAGGGACTCCAGAGCGCAGTTCTGAAAGTTCGCCGCAGCAGAAGTGAGCCCACTTGTTCCAGCAGCCTGGCCGGGGCCCCCGACTCCGCAGTGCCTGGTGCCTTCACCACGCCACCTCCGGCTGCTCTCGGTCCTCTGCACGTGGTGGGGCTCGCAGTGCGGTGAACGGATGATAAACGCTGGCACTGGGCTCCGGGCTCCGGCAGGCCTCAGTGGGGGTTCTGCCCACCCTGCTCCCAGCCCTGTGGCCTGGGGGCTACATCAGCATCCGTATCTCCGTTTGTATGTCTGTCTGCATGATGGCACAGCGCTGGCCGGTCAGGGGATGCCACTGGGTCAGAGAGGCCTGGCCAGGAAGCCAGAGGGGTGGTGTGCAGTTGAGGGGAGGGAGAGTGTGGGGGCATGCAAGGGGGTCCTCAGTCAGAGCAGGCCTCCCTTGGGAAGCTCTGGAATGGGGGAGCACCCCTGCCCCAGACACCAAAGAGAGGCCCCCAGCACGGGTGTCGCCGCCGCATCTGTCGGGAGTGTGTGTAAAGCGATCCGCAGGGGTCTAAAAATAAATAAATAACCGGCGGGCCCGAATTAGCCGTCTGATGGTTTTAGCATGGAGATTTGGTACAGCTTGCTCCAAGCACTCTGGTTTCCCTGGAAACGCTGGCCACGCAGTCACTGTCTCAAGCCAAAAATAAAAGAGTTTTGAGAAAGAATCCACAGGACCTTGCTGCTTCCATGGCCCTAACACTTGTCGGTTTTAAAACAAACGCCCGGGCTCCGGGGACAGGGGATGGCCAGGCTGTCCTCTTCCCTGGGTGGGCGGAGCCAGGAGGAGCTGCGGAGACCGGACCCCAGAAGCAGCGGGCGGCTGTGGGCGCGCTCTGAACCCCTTTTATAGTCTTACTTCTCCACTCTGACAAGCCATGCCTGGACATCAGCGCGGACATCTGTCACTGCTGTCAACTGGACCCCCGGTCTTTTTTGTTCCACAGACCTTCCTTTCGGACACAGGTACTTGCCCCTGCCGCCGATTCCTCTGTCTGGGTCGGTTTCGGGCATCTCTGGAGCACGACACGCGGGTCCCGGGATCGCACTTGAGCCAAGTCAAGAAAGGACACTTTCGTGCTGATCTGAGCGTCTCCACGGCTTGCCAGGCGGGCCCTGGCAGCAGCCCCTCTCCCGAGGAGGCTGAGGAAGTTTGTTCTTGTCTCCAGGACAAGAGGTGGCACCGCTGAGAGGATTCACCCAGACCCAGGCTCTTCCAGGTGGTCGGTGGGGTGACCTTGAGAAGAGTTCACAGCCGGGGACGATTTTGTTAAAGGGGTGGGAGGAGTCCACAGGGCCAGCCATTTTACATTGCCAGCCAAGATCTGTGTTTCAGTTACTTCTTCGCTCAACAACATCTCATGTAAGTACTCTTAAAAATCAGCCAAAGATGTGTTGGTACTAAAAGTCTGGAAAAGATTTGTCTTTGCAAAAAGGTTCCATCTCCGTGGAGGCCTGATTTCACCGAGTTCTGATGGAGAGGGCACCCCAGAAGCAGTCCCCAGCCCTGCCCTGGTAAGGCCCGGGGCAGATTTGCTGCTCTGAACCTCAACTTTCTCACCTGCCAAATGGGAATAAAAATAACCACACCCAGAGCTGCGGAGAGTCAGCCCCGCTTGTCCACGGACACCATCTGGCCTTCTCTCTCGCTCTCTCCCAAGCCCACTGACCAAGCAGTTTCAGGACCCTTAGGCTGCATGATAGTCTGTCCTCAGCCATGCACACAAGGCGCTGACCCGCGACTTCGGCACTGGCCACCGGGAACCTTCCCGGAAGGAACCAGGCCCTCCGGGAAACACAGTCAGCCCTGCCCACCTGCCCTGCAGGTGACATAAGCGACCAAAACATCACAAACAGCAGTTCTGGGGGCTGGAATGGGAGCGGTCATGTAGCCTTCTAACCTCAGAGAGCTGTTTCCATCTCCCCACCCTGGTCACTTTGAACCCTGAGACATCACCAACGGGTCCAAAGCAAATGGTGCTCTAAGCTGGGGTGTGCAGGCCCAGCCCCCAGGAGGCAGGTTCCGAAGCCTCCTCGGAGCACAGCTTGACCCCAGGGGAGGGGCCTGAGTTCAGCTGACACTCGCTCATTGGGCAGCTCTGCCAGGCCGTCTCTGTGCCAGGCTGGCTCACTCAGCAAACAGCCAGACAGGTTCCCATCTTCACAGGCTTACCGTTTAGTGAGGGAAAGACACCAAGGAGTGAGCAAGTACACACGTGAAATATTCTCAGATTCTTTCTGGTGGCACAAGGGAAAGAAACAGGGTGATATGATAGGAAATAAGGAGGTGACATTCAGGGAAGAGCCCTGAATGATGAGCAGGAGGTGGCCAAGAGAAGACCACTTCAGGTATAAGAAGCAGCAGGAGCAAAGGCCCTGGGGTAGGAGGAATAGCAGGAGCAAAGGTCCTGGGCTGGGAGAAGCAGCAGGAGCAATGGCCCTGGGGTAGGAGGAACAGCAGGAGCAAAGGTCCTGGGCTGGGAGGAGCAGCAGGAGCAAAGGCCCTGGGGTAGGAGGAGCAGCAGGAGCAAAGGTCCTGGGTTGGAAGGAGCAGCAGGAGCAAAGGCCCTGGGCTGGGAGGAGCAGCAGGAGCAAAGGTCCTGGGTTGGAAGGAGCAGCAGGAGCAAAGGCGTGGGAGGAGGTGGAAGGAGCAGCAGGCTAGGCAGCCAGTATGGATGTAGTTAAAAGCCAGAAGAGGCATCCAAAGATTGCAACTGTCTCCCACCCAGGTAACTCCTCACCTGACTACCCCGGAGGCACCCAGCCGACAGGGCCCTACTGTCTCGCAGTCTCAACTCGAGGAAGCCAGGTTTGTTTTTCAGTGGGACAGAGGTGATCCTGTGCAGGACCAGCAGGTTTGGAATTTCCAGTTGCTCTGTCAGGCTCTGTGGGAGGAGAAAGGGCTAAGAGTTGCAGTTTGATCCCCAGCAGGCACTTGTGTTTTTGTTGTCTGTTTCCCTGACAACATCTGCTCTCAGAGGGATGAGCAAAGGGTCAGAGGCTCGGGAGTCTTTCTGGTCCCAGACAGGTGTGCCGTGAGGTCAGGGCCTGTGTCTGTTCTGCCCATAATGGAATCCGCTGGAGCCTGGACCCTGTGAGGGTGGATGAACGGCTAGACGACTTGTGGCAGACGCTCTGGGAGACTGGCCTTCGAACACTCACACAGCCTGTTTTAGATTCTCAGAAGCCATCAGCAGGTCACGGACTTAGTAACAAATTTTTCAGGAAAGGGAGTCCTGGACTGACAGGGGATAGCCCTCGTCCTTTGTGTCCCATGTCAGAAACCGAAGATTGTAACTTCTATGGAGAGGAAGAGTATGGGGTTGAAGAGTGACCCCCAAATTCATGTCTGCCTGAAACCTCAGAACCCGACCCTCTTTGAGCAGTGGGTTTTTCCAGAGGTCTTTCGCGAAGATGAGGTCCTACTAGATCTGGGCAGGCCCCCAGTGCAATGACTGGTCTCCTTACAGGAAAGCGCATGAAGACAGAGGCAGAGACGGAGCGAGACGCCGCTGGCTGAGGACACCGAGGGTCGCCGCCATCGGGACCTGTCCCGGAGCCCCAGAAGGGAGCCCGTGACATTGGACTTCGGACTTCTGGCCCCCAGACTCCGAGAGAACCCATGTTTTGCTGTCGGCCGTCCAGAAGACAAGGACCAGTCTTTTCGTCCCACTTCTGCATCTCCCTCACCAGCACCCACGGAAGCCTCTGGACTCACCTGGCTTGAATCTCCTCCTAGCCCAAGACCTCAGAAGTTGCTTCTGAAAATAATTCTATAGTACCTAATTGATATTCTGTGAATATTAAGTGAGAGCAGCCTTGTTCATTTTGTGATTATTCAAATAGAAAATACATGTAAAATGCCCAGAACATGGCTTGTTCATAATAGGCATTTAACCAACACCAGCCATTCTCCACTGTGTGGACAGTTCCATCTACAAAGCACCTCCTATGCAGCAAGAACTGTACCGTTGGTCCTGGAATTAATTACTGGACACGTGTATACTGAACATAAATCCGGGGCAGCCCCTCCACAAGGCACTCACCAAAGCCCTCTCTCCCCATCCCCAGCTCCAGGGTGGAGCTCTGAGCAAGGGGACAGAGGAAGGGCTCTGAGAGCAGACTGGTGAGGGAGGCACCTCCCTGCTCAATCCTAAACTCATGACTACCCCCAAAGCACGGGATACACAGCGTGTCACCCTGGGTTCCACCTTGACACCCCCCCTCCCCCCCGCCCCCGGCTTATAGGAGATGCTCAGTCTGCTAAATGCCACCAGATCCTCACAAGACCCCATAAGGAGCCTGCTGACACAAACAGGCTCAGCAAAGCCCAGTAACTGGCCTCAAACTGCAGGAGGCACGGAAGGCGGCTCCTGATCCCCAGCTTTAGGGGAAAGGACCGAGCTGCCAGGGCGAACAGGAGCCGCCCAGCTCTCTCGCCACCACGTGGATTTAACCCACGCGGACGCCGGGCTCCTGCTCCGCTTCGCCATTGGGTGAGACCGCCTCCACTTGCGTCCAATCGAATGGCTGCTTCCGGATTCCGAACTTGCGATTGGCCCGCCTGCTGTGTCATTTGTGGCAGCTCAGGACGTCATCCGCGTCTGGCACCCCCGCCTCCAGGGTGTCTTGAGTCTGGTTAAAGGAGCCGCAGGGGAGAAGACGCGAGAAGTTGTTTCCGAGGCTCTTTTACTCGACCTTTCGGATTTTTTTTATTGTGAGAAAGACATTAAACAAAGCAGGAGAAATGCACATTTGATTTAATCCGTTGCACAGAGCTATTCACTCCTGAATTTGTGCCGATGTCACTGCAGCCTTTTTCTAATGGTAAGATTTTACGTGTGCAGGATTGGGATCAGTTTCAGTCTATTTTAAAATTTATTTTACCAAGGAATTTTCTCTCTGTCAGCAGTCTTTGAAGACATATTTTTTTAAACAGTTACTTTATCTTTTTACCTACTTTATCAACCCATTTTATCATTTTTTTGCATTTTTGCTTTTGCAAATGAAAATGGGGTCAGTATTCTTGCCTTTAATCATCTGTTCTCTGATTATTTCCTTAAATTAAGTTGTAGAAATGGAACGAGGGTGAGGTTACTTACACCCGAAGGGACGCACTTGTCTTGCGTTCATTCATTCAGCAGGTATGTGTCTGCAATTCATCCTAAAGGCCGTGGTTACAGCAAAGACCAAGACTGGTACAGGGTGGACGCCCTTCAGAACTGCAGAACCACCTTCATCACCTTGAAGTCAGTTTCCGAACATGCTTCCAAGTCCCTGTCTGAGCACAAGTCTCCCTGTGCGGAGGGGAGAGGGTGTCACCTCCAAGTCTGGCCCTGGAACTGCAGATAAAGGGCATAGGTGTCTCCTAGGTGCCATCCCTGTGGGGACTCTTGGGGCACTGTGATGTCCCATTTCTTGATTTAAATTTATTTTTGAAAGTCTGCATGTCTCTTTTAGTTCCATTAGAAAAACTTAACCTATATAAAATTTTGGTTCACTTTCTTTGTTATCTCTACCAAACTTGAATACTTTCATTTACTCCAGTAAAAGCAGAATCATAAATCTGCCATGAGAACTAAATCATTCATATCGCTCATTAATTGGATATAATTTCTCTCATTAATAGGATATAATTGAATTAGGTATGCTCTATATTTTTTCTCAGGAAGTAACTCTTCTTTCTTACGTGTTCCTTTTTCTTTTTAATTTTATTTTTTTATTGCAGTAACTTTGATTTTACACATTTAAAAAAACTCATGTGTAGGTTTCTCCATATGTGCAGGTTCCCCGTTCCTCAGAGATATCAGCACACCCTGCCCTCCACCACGTCACCAGGTGTTCTTCACCACTGTCCAGTGGGCTCCGCCACCACTTGTCCCCCACCCCATTCCCTATTGGTCACTTCAGTTCTATTGCAAGTGTCCAAAGGTTGGTCTTGTTTCCTCTGTTCCTTTTTGTCTATTCACAGTTCTCCTGTGAGTGAGGTCATATATGTCTTTCTTCTTCTGACTTGTTTCACTGAGCATCATCCCCTCTAGATCCCTCCATGTGGATTCACATGACAGGGTGTCATCTCTTCTCAGGGCTGTGTAGCATCCATTGTGTTTATGCACCGCATCTTCTCTGTCCATCATCTGACGCTGGGGACTTCGGCAGTTTCCAGTTTTTAGCCATTGTGAATAGGGCTGCAGTAAACATGGGGGTGCAGACATCTCTGGGAATTAGTGTTTTTCTGTCTTTTCCTTTTCACTTTCATTTTAGTAGCTATGTAACGACCTTCTCTCTTCTCACATCCAGTAATATGAGTGTGTATAATAAGTATCATTTATGGAGCAACCTAAGGATTAAATAGTGGTTAGATCAGCTGCTTCTGAGGAGCACTGTTCACACATATACCAGGTCCATCCCAAGGACGGTGGTTTGTGTCCCAGGTCCCAGGGAAGCAACCAATGTGGAAACTAAATAAAAATAAAATAAAATCCTACTTTCTCCTTTCTCTTCTTGCTTGTCTGCCTGCTTGCCTTCATTCCTGCTTGCACCTTTCCTTTATATATATTTTTAGAAGGCATAATTTATATTATAAATGGATTTATCATTCAAGTTCATGTTCTATGTCTCATTACTGTATGGTATTTCCATAATAACTTCAGATATTTTGGTCAATCTTACACTCTCCCACATCAATTGTAAAAATTAAGACTTTAATTAGAAAACATGATTAAAATGGCAAACTGCAGAGCACTGGGCCCCCCCGATGGCCGCGCGGTTGTGATGGGTCCTTGGATACTGACTGCTTCAATCTCAGGACGGCCTCCTTTGGGCAAAGCAGCAATCCGCAAAAAGCCCTAGCAGGAGGGTTACTCCAGAAATGCTGGCTGTAGGTTTCGTTGATGGTATTGAAGACACACGTGTGAAGACACACGTCACTTCAGTGAAGTCACAGCCTACAGTGTTCGGAACGTCACCCACGGTTTAAGAGCTAGTGCAGCTGCTGCCGCCACCCTTCCCAGCACAAACCGTCCACCTGGAGGGGCCTATCCGCCGTCCTGAAATGCACAGTCCTGTCCACTGCTGCAGCTTGGCTGCAACGACCAACAGCCCCTGGGGCTTTCATGGGCCAATCCCCTTCTGATCAAGGACATGGCCCTCCGGTGAGAACAATTCCACAGTCTGCCCCCATTATTTCCACTCCAAGTCTGGTCCACTGGAGCTGGGGAAACACCTGAGCATCTGTTGCTGGGACGAAACACTGGGGACACCTAAGGCCCAGTCCAGCTGGCACCAGAGACGCTAAACAAAAGTCATTCACAAATGTATGAAAAATGACAGTTGCGGCAACGTCTCCGAAGGGCAGGAGGGGCGTCCAGGGCCGGTCTGTGTGCTGTTGGCAGCTGGCAGCTGCCGGGGCCCAGCAGGCAGCAGTGATCCGAAAGCTGCCCACGCGCTTCCCTGGTCAGGCCCCGGTCAGGTGCTGGAGCAGACTCGTCCCATTGAACCGCACCCCCCCACCCCCCATAGCCCTCCGACTAAACATCTTTGTGACCTGCACTTAAAAGATGAGCCCTTGGAGGTACAGAATCTTTCATTCACTTTCCAATCAAGGTCACAGAGAAGTAGGGGTGTGTGTGTGCGTGACATCACAGCTGCGGGCAGGCAAACTCAATATTCGGGCAGACCAGAGGGGTCTGAAGGCAAACGCGGCCAAAGCGGAGCCTGGCCACAGGCGCTGCATCCCCACACCTGGGCAGCACCCCGCTCTGTGTGTGGAAGAGCCTGGTGTGGTGACAGCGGTGACAGGGGCAGACACAGGCCTTCCTATCCCGTCTGGAAGGGCTTGGCCGTTACCCTCATCCAGCACCCCCAAACCCAGCAGCAGTGTGCCGAGCCCAGGCTGGCCCGTGTGCCTTCCATCAATAATCGCTCCTGACAACAGCAAAACGTACCGCTGGCAAGAAAAGAGACAGAGCGTTTCTGCTCAATTATTTCTGCTCCGTGAAATCAGCTTGAATGGTGAACAGTTCTTTCTGGAAGGGTTTCAGACATGAGCTGAACATCTAGAATCTTCCAACCCCTCTACAGCTCAGTCTGCGGTGGAAAGAGCCGTGCGTTAAGCAAGCTACTGAAGGCAACCCCAGACCCCTGGGCTCAGCCAGGAGTGGATCCTGGCTCAGCTTCACTTTTACTGAGTTATCTCCCTGCCTGGGGCTCAGTTTACCCATCTGTCAGAAGACAGGACTTGGCTCTGAGGTTTCCTTCTGTTCCCCCAACCCCTCCGCCCCATCTCCCTGCCTCCATCCCCGCTGGAAATGAGAAACCCAACAGGGAGGAGTCGACCCCATGGTGGGGTGCGAAGGCACTCGGTGACCAGGCTAGCTAAGCTGCTGTGACTCGCTGCTGGAAGACTCAACTGTGTGACAAATGTCCAGGAGCTAAGTCAGCACCTAACACGACAGAACCACGCACGCACCAGGCACAGTGCGAGCTTCCACACAGATGCTGTGCCGTCCCCGACTCTGTCCATCTTTGCCAGCAGACTTCAGGTCCTGGGTCTGGCGTGAGGCGTGGACTGGGTCTTGGTGGTGCTGGTCCAGGTTTCTGGTGTCCCCATCCAAGGAGACGTGAGAGCACAGAGGGAATGGACAGTAAGGGAGACAGAGCTTTAGCAAGTGCTGGAGGGAGCCCCCACTCTGACGTGTGTGGGTGCTGGTTTCCCCACAGAGGTTTGCTAAATGCCTGTGGACACCTGACTCCATCCGTGTACCTGGGACACATGTCAGGGGACCAGTCGGGGTGTCCTGCCATCCTGGGACGGGGCTGCCCATGAAGTAGGGAGAGACAGTGAACAGGCCAACACACATCTGATGCCAACAGTCACTGCTCGGAGGCCTTGACTCAAGTCCCCTCCCAACTGCCCAGGGAAATATGGGCCCCATGCCCATGAGGCTAGAGGAGACCCAGGCTCAGCCAGGAGGCGGAGGTGGAGGTGGAGCAGCCCACCGAGGTCACCAGGCGGACTCTAGGCTGGGCAGGTGCTTTCCAAATTCCAGCTTCTGGCCCCCAGCTCACCTCACCCCTGCAGAATCAGCTGTCTATCCTCTTGGGAGGTGAGGTTTTATGAATGAAAAGCACCAGCAGAGGGACAAATGGGGGAGATGGGGAAGTGGGGAGTCCAGCAGCAAAGGCCAGGCCAGGCCCCAGCAGAGGTGGGGAAGGGAGGGAGCAGAAGGACCAGCTGCTGAGGTGCCTCTGCACCCACCCCCCTGCTTTGGGCCCAAGCGGCAGCATCCACATTCTGGCTCCACCTCCCTTCTAGGTCTCTGAGCCTCAATGTCTGCATCTGTCCAATGGGAACATTAGTGGGACCTCATGGGACCAAGCCCCGGCTCCCCACCGGGTCCCAGGGTTCTGTGCTGAATGATTAAGCACAGAAACTGAGGTGGTCAGGACAGCCTGGCACAAGGCAGTGTCTTGTACACATGAGCTCTTACTGGTGTTTAAAAACATAAACGCGAAGTCCCAAGATGCTCACCCGGGAACACTGGCCGTTGATGGAACCACAGGCAGGACTTGGGGGGAAATGACTCAGCTCCCTGAAGGCTGTGGAAAAGGCAGCTACACCTGTGGCCTGAGGTGGCAGAGATTGGGGGACTGGCCGCCGGGTGGGTGCTGCCTCAACGCCCTGCCCATCGCCCATTGGGCCCTCTCGATGCAACCAGGGGCCTCCATAGCCACCTTCAGCGGCAACCAAGCCACGCTGGCCTCCCTGGCTCCTTGCCAACCCCGTCTGGCGTGGAGCAGAAGCAGCTACAGAATTTGTGGGGCCCTGGTTCAAAAATGACCATTACCAATGTCAAGATGGTGACTGGAGAGCATTAAATCAGGGCTGGGGCCTCTCGTGCGCGGGCTGGTGTCTGTGCTGGTCACACACCCGGGGCGCCAGCAGCCAGCTCGGCAGGGCACAAGGCCTCCTTCCTCACTGGCTTGGACTGGACTTCTCTCCCTGAAGATCCCCCTGTGGCCAATTCAATCCACACTCCGCAGACACAGTACTGGCTGTCCAGAGGCCCTGAAAGGCTGGGCCTCGGCGGTCACCGAGGGACACACAGCCATGTCCCAGTTCCATGACCTGGTCTGGATTGGGAAATGGCTCCCAGATCTGGGACTTCTTGGGACCTTGAGGAGCCTCAGCTCCTCCCTCGTCAACAGCTTTGACCACCCATCTGCTGCCCAGCCTGGGACACCTCCCACTGTGCCCTGTGGACCTGATTCCCACGTCTCCAAAAAGTCGCCCTGACTTCTTGGTCTCCAGCCTTGTCCAAGCCAAGTCCTTTTTATTCTGCCAGCCTGGTCTTTCCCTGAAACCGTCACTGGACTTACTGTCTACACAGCCACCAGCAAAACAGATTTGAACCTGGCCTGCGGCAGAAGCTGTGTAAATGCCGTTTGCTCCTGCCACCGGCCCGGCCGCCAGCCCCTCACCTTCTCCGAGGTAACCTAGCTTAGCTGTGGCTTGCGCGTGTCTGTAGTGTCTGCTCCCCGCGGCGGCACACAAGGGCAGGCCTGCTCTGCTCGCTGCCCTGTGCCCTCTGGCCCACTGGCACCTCTGGCCCTGGGTGGAGTCCCTGGGGTCCTCTCTGCCTGCCTGGCAATTCCTAGCACCCTGGCGTCTGGCACAGAGAGGGGCCCCAGCATCCACACGCAACAGTGCAAGAGGTCCAGTGACATGTGAATTTCAGGTAAGCAAGACATACATTTTTTAAATCTATCCCCAATATTGCACAAGATACACGAATACTAAAGGCTACTCCTGGCTTATCTGAACTTCGCATTTGCCTTGCGGCCCTTTCTCCCAGGAGTGTAAGCAGCCGTGTTTCTTCCAAAGCGAGTTTGTCCACGCACCACCCTCTTCAGCCAGGGGCCCAGTCCCCGAAAAGGCTTTCCAGTCCCGGATTCCTCCCTCATCTGTGACAGAAAATGACGCCTGTCCCTCCCCTCCCAGCACTGTCAGGAGGGTTTTAAGGAAAGCACCGGCTCCTTCCCTCCTCGGCCACCGCTGAAGGCACCCAGAGCTCCCCCACTTTGCATAGGAGAAAACTGGTGCTGGAGGACTCCAGGCGCTCTGCCCAGATCCCACAGGTGTGTCCACGCCACGAGGCCGCTGCCTCTCAGCGGGACCACTGGGCCTGACCCCACAGGAGGACACCCAGGAACGGGGGCCAAGGCCGCTCGCCGAGGTCTGTGTCACCTCGTCGGCCACCATTCAAAGTGACTGGTGCTGCTGTCCCAGACAGATCAACCCGAGGTCAATGTTGTGGGGAGTTTTTTTTTAATCCACTGAATTAACTGGTTATTTTTGCCCGCCGGTGGTTTAACCGGGATTATGTAAATGCCATCTCATTTCCAAGACAATCAACGTGTGTGTCTGTTCCTGCTGCCGGCGGAGGCCAGACAGGCTGGAGGAGACCGGGCGGGGGGCTCTGATGAAGCTCTGGGGGCACTCCGGGCTGGGCCTCCTGGCCGTGCACTGATTAGAGGAATGTAGGGAAAGGAAGGCTGAAAGGTGCGGTGAAGGTGGTCTCCTTGGCTTATGGAATGAGGGAGTCCCACAGCCATCCTCGGGCCCAACCAGCATTTTCAGGGTTCCCCGAAGAATGGGCAGCAACATCATAAAACCAATTTTTCCCTTAACCTGCAGAGGTCAAATTGTAGCCAGAACTCCCCCATGCCCTGGGCCCTTCCTCAACCCTGGGCTGAGACTGCCCAGCCCAGGATGGACCCTGGGTGTCTCCCTGCTCCTGAGCCGTGGAACCTCCCTCTGTGCTGAACACTCATGGAGGGGATGAAACTCCCAGTTGTCAACTGGCACTGCGCTTGAACACCCCAGGTGCTCGCCGAGCCGGGCCAGCCTCTGCAGTGTTTCCTCACTTTGGAAAGGAAATAATCATTTAAAAAATATCCCCCTGCTCCCTCACCCAGTACAAAAGGAATCCTTGCCATTTGTAAAACCTCGGGCATTACAAGAATATACAAATACCTAGACACAAATGCAGGGGACCGACACCCCAGGCCCTGGGTTGGCCGGCCCCACCATCACTTGATCGCCAGGCAGTGACTTCCCAGGCTAGTTCCCGTTGGCAGAATGGGGGCAGGACTGCTCCCGCCTCTCTGAGTCGGTGTCAGGTGGAGTTAATACTTGGGAAGCACACAGTGGGGGCTCCAGACGTGCTGGGGAAGGAAGGAGACGTTCTGGAAAGAGTCCAGGAGGCAAAACAACTTGCTGAAGGTTGGAGATGTGCCTGGGAGGGGGCCAGTTACGTAATATTTTAATGTCTTTGTAAACTCTGAGAACCCGTCCTGGTACGCACTTGTGTAATTAAAACTTCTTGGAATAAAAGGGCAGCCCCGTTCTCCCCCCTCCTGAACTCCGGAGCCGCGCCCCCCTGCCGGTGGCCCCTCGGGCAGCAGACAATGGGTGTGGATTCGCGCCGGGCCCGCCGGCGGCGACGCGGTACCAATCTCGACGCGTATTTACATGACAAGGGCTCCCGGCTCCGCTGCGAGCAGTCTGGGCGGTCAGGGCGCGTCGCCTTTGCCGGTTGACCTTCTCTCGGGTTAACTTGCGCGGGGGGCGCCGGAGGAGCAGCCGAGCTGGAGGCGGGAGTTTCCGGCGAAATCAGGTAAAGTGGGATCTGGAGGAGCCCCCTCCTTAAAGTCCCCTCCCTGAACTCCGGGACCTCGCGCTTCTGGGGGGCGGGGGAGCCCCGCAAGGCCGGTCTGGACGCTCGGGCGGAGGCGGGGGCCGCACCCTCCGCGCGCGGGGTGGCGGCGGGGAGCGGGCCGGGGCTGCACACCCGCGGCGCCCCTCCTCCGCCGCGCGGGCCCTTTAAGAGCCCGCCCCCGTCCCCGCCGCCCCGCCCGCGGCCCGGAGCGGGGTGCGGGGGGACCTCGGCGGGGATTGGCGCAGCGCGCGCCCCCTCCCCGGCCCGCGGTGGGAACCGGCGGCCCCGTCTAGCGCTGACGTCAGACCGTCTGCTGCCTCCGACCGCGGTCTCGGAGCGAAACCCGATCTCCTTGGACTTGAATGAGGAGGCGGCGGCGGCGGCGGCGGCGGCGGCGGCGCGCGCGGCGGGGGAAGCCAGCGGCGAGGCTCGGCCCGGGCGGCTGCGCGCACCCCGGCTGCCGGCCCATTTCCCGGACGCCCCCTCGGGCACCGCCGGCGCCCCCGGGGCTGCCGAGGGGCGGCCGGGGGCCAGGCAGCGCGGCGGCGCGCCGAGCCCCGCGGCGCCCCAGGAACTTGGCGGCCCCGCCGGGGCGCGTCCACCACCGCGCGCGCCTCCTGCATGCGGGGCCCGAGCGCCGGGCGCCGGCCGGAGCCCCCCCCGGCCGCCCCCGCGCGCCCCGCGCCCCGCGCCGCGCCGCCGCGCCGCCCCCGCCCCGCTTGATGGGGGCCAACGGCACCTCCGCCGCCGCCGCCGCCGCCGGGCAGCCCAATGTGTCCTGCACGTGCAACTGCAAACGCTCTTTGTTCCAGAGCATGGAGATCAGTGAGTGACCCCGCGGCCTCCCCGGGGCCGCGCCGCGCTCGGACCGCGCAGGGGCGCCGCGCGGGTGGGGGCCCGGGCCGCGCGCCCCCTCGGGCCGCGGGCTCTGCGCCCCGGCGGCCCCGCCGCGCCCGGGCGCGCCCTCCCGGCTCGCGGCAGCTGGCGGCCGGCCCGGCTTTGTCCCGCGGCGCGGAGAGCCTGGCACGGGCCCCGCCGCCCTCGGCGCCCCGCCCGCCGGGCCTCGGACCCCGGACCCCGGGAGCTGTGCGGCACGGAGGGCGGCGGGGCGCGCGGCGCGGGCGGGCGGGCCGGCGAAGTTCGCATTTTATTTCCCTCCGGGGCCGTCGCGGCGGCGCAATTAGACCGGCTCTTTATCAACTTTGGCGGGGGGGGGGGGGCGGGGGGGGCGGGGGCGGGGCGGCAGGGCCGGCGGGGGCGGGAGACGCTGTCTGGCCGGCGCGGCGTCTGGGCCCCGGGTGTATGTCTGGAGCGTGCGTGGCGCTGTGTGTCTCGGTCTTTGAGCGTGGATTCCCCTGCGTCTGTGGAGCGTGCGTGCCTGTGTGTCTGCCTGGGTCTCAGCGGTCTCTCGGTGAGTCTGTGTCTGAGTCTGTCTGTCCCAGGGGTGTGAGCCTCCAGCCGGGCGTCTGCCTCCCTGCGCCCGGTCTGGGCTCCTCTCTGGGGCATTGGGGACCGTTTGTGCCCAGGTGTCTGAATGCCGGTGTCGGCGCGGGTGGGTCTGGCCAAATGTAGATTCCGAAGATCCCGGGTGTGTCATTGTGTGAGCGTCTGTCCCCGACGCACCTATAAATAGCTTCTGTCTGGACCGCTTGGCTCAGTCTGGCTGGGACGGTGGTTACAAATGAGTCAAAGTTTGAGCGGTCTGCGTTTGGTACTGCCCGGTGGGCCGAGGGTGGGGAGTGGGTGTTTGAAGCCTGGCACCAACTCCCCTTGTGCATTTAGAAGTTGAGACGCAGACGCCTCCGCTTCCGTCCTGAATGGCCCACCCAGGTGGACACCGAGAGTCTGCCTCTAGCCAGCTCTACCTGCTTCCCTCGCTGTCCTTTTGGGGACCTCTTGTCTGTCAGCTTTCAGTTTCCTCACCCTCAAGCCTAAACACCCCAGGCCAGAGGGCACACAGCGCTTTCCTGCCAGGGCCAGCCTTCTTCCAGCTGGGACTGGGAGGCAGAAGCGCCCACCGCGGGAGGGCCATCACCGCGTGACTCATAAGCCAGTTTCCTCTGGCTGCTGCCACAGTGTTTGGTCCCTGAGCCTATAGATGAGGCACAAGAGGTTAAAAATAACCCATGACCGACCCTGCTGGGGCAGGTGGCCGGCTCTGGTGGGCGCTCCCTCCACTTCCCCCACCCCTCCAGCTCCTGGAGTGAGAGCCCCCGCCCCCGCCCGGGGCAGCCCCGGAGACCTGCCCAGAGCCTGTGTTTGCAGAATTGAGTTGCATTAAACCAGATTGATTCCCAAAGGCCCTTTGTGAACTCAGGGGGCTAATGAAATGTGCGAGTATATTATTAAAATATGCTTGCCATGCTTGGAGAGAGCCTCGCCAGCTCTCTCTCCGTGGATGGCCGCTTCAGTACCTGGGAGCCGGAATTTGCTCCCCATCCTAGAAAGCTGCTTTAGGGGACTGCCTATCCGAGGAGTGCAGGCCGCTGTCTCAGCCCACTGTTGGCTCATGTCCTTTGCTCAGTACTTTTTTCCCCTAATGTATTATTTCTGTGCCTTTGACTAACCCACCCCGAAGGTGTTCTGCTTGGCGCCACATCTGCTGCCTGCGCTCCATTCGCCCCTCCATCCCGAGCAGGACCCTTGAGTTAGCTAGCCTGCAACCCCGGCCTGGGCGGGCTGCCCCTGGACAGCCAGCCGGTGGGTGTTCAGTGCAGCCTGCACCAGGGCCCCCGTCTTACTGGAAGAGCGCCCAGGGCAGGGAGGAAACTCTTCAAAATGCAGGTGTAACTGTAACACTATGTTGCAAGTGCTGATCGGATTTCCAAGAAAGGGCGCGATGAGGAAGACTCTGCAGGCATTTCTTTATACGGAAAGACAGAAGGAAGGGGGAAGAAAAACAGAAAAGGAAGGGAAAAAAAACTAATGATAGTGTTCCAGTCCCCTTTCGGGAGGGGGCGGGCAGAGGGAGTGTTTGCACCTAGAAGACTTGAGATGGATTTGGAGTTGGGCTGGGGGTCAGCAATCTT
Source organism: Solenodon paradoxus (assembly GCA_004363575.1). Classification (NCBI taxonomy): domain Eukaryota; kingdom Metazoa; phylum Chordata; class Mammalia; order Eulipotyphla; family Solenodontidae; genus Solenodon; species Solenodon paradoxus. The sequence goes on along the minus strand of RJWH01004273.1, from coordinate 70,443 downwards.
GTGACTTCTCATCTGCAAGAGGGGACCGACCTTCATGGGATTCCTTACCCCTGGCCCCTGCCTCAGTTTCCTTATCTGAATAAAAACCAGACCACGACAGCTGAAAGAATTCTACCATCTTTCAGGAGGAGGCCTTGCCTTTCAAACCCTGGCTGGCTTCATGTGGCCCAGGCTTCAGAGCTGGACACAAGACGCTCCGGGGGCCCCGCCTGAGCATCGAGGATGAGGATTTCTGATGGGAATCTGATGGGAAGCCAGGGGGTCTTGGCGCTAGGAGCAGTGGCGCGAGGGACAGCCCACAGAGTGGGAGTCGGCTGGGCCTCCTGAGGAAAGGCTTCCTCCTGGCAAGCGTTCTCCTGGCATTCTCGCTGACCTCTTTCCAGTTCTGCCCTGTCTTCAGGAGACACCCGCAACGGCGCCTCCAGCCAGGGCTAGAGGCTTTCCGACAGACAAGTGACATGCAGCCGCTGGCTCTTGGGCAGCGTCTCCTAAGGGCCCTGGGAGGTGCCCCCGGCCCTGGACTCAGCCTGCGCGTCTGGCTTTTCAATCTTAACACCACCCGCCACTGAGCCTCTCCCGCTCCTCCGGCCATTTCCAAGCAGAGACTCGGGACACGGCCGCTTTTGGAAGCGCACAGGACGCTTGGAAGCGCACAGGACGCTTGGAAGCGCACAGGACGCCCGGCTGCCTGCTGGTTTTCTGCCGTGTGCTTTGACCTTTAACAACAAATCCAGAGTAGCTCAGCCCGGCTCTAGGATGTTCTGGGCCACAGACTCCGTGCTGGGCTGGGCGGGGACGAGGCGCTGTCTTGCAGTTGGACCTCTAAGGCCTCCCTGGCCTCCGCCCAGGAGGTGCCAGACATTGCCGCATGTCCCCTGAGGGGGCACATTGTCCCTGGGAGAGTCGGTTTCCTTCACTCATGGGTTTCTCTGAAGGGAACTGGAGGACAGATGTCAGACGACCCTCCCTTCTCTTCTCGCTGCAAGACTCGCCCCCACAAAGACCTGTGGTTGTTCCCTAGTGTCTGCCTCGCCAGGCCGCACAGCCTGGTTGAGAGCCAGCTGTGTTCCCGCGGAGAGACGGGCCCCCTCGACCAAGTGTCTGGTTTCCTCTTGGATTTGCATCTGTTAGGAAAGACTGGCGCACCACTGGCCACTGGGCTCTCAGATCTGGGTTACACTGGGATGTGGCGCCTCCTGTCCCGCCTGTGGGCCTGCAGCTGGGACTCACCGACACCGTTTCCCCCTGTCAGATTTTAGTCAAGTGCCGACGGGGTGGGTGCTGACTGGGGTCTCATCTTCCCGAGGGTCGGGGCAAGCTTAGTGTTAGTCAAGAGGCGGGACAGCTGGTTACTCCCAGACACTTGCATGCACACGCGTCCGTGCTCACAGACACGTGCACACGCCCGGCCCAGACCCCTTGCTGCCTTCTCTGCCAGCTTCTCCGGGTGGGGAATGGTTACAGCTTCTGGCCATGCAAGAAAAGAAAAGGGGGGAAAACGCGCGTGCCTGCATTCTCTCCTCTGAGTTGTGCAGATGTTTGTGGTCTCCCTTGGAAAGGGACGGGAAAGGCGGACAGAGGCTGCCTGGGGAGGAGGCCCTGCGGGGACCCGAGTGGCAGCTTCTGCTTTCAGACCTGGGCTCCTCCGCTCCTGACCCCCACCCCCGCCCCCGCCGCTCCTCGGCCAGCCTGGCTTCTTCAGTGTCTTCAGGTCCGTCCATCGTGGGATTCCAGAAAGGTGCAGGTGGTAGTGACCCCTGGGCTCTTGCTCCCTCCGAGGTTTGCAGGCAACCGGCATCAGGGATGGTACCTGAGGAAGAGTGGTTGACGGTGACTCCTGTGTGTGTCCCTGCCGGGCTCCTGGGTGGTATTTTATTTAGTTGTTTGTCTTGGTTCTCCCTGGACGAGAACGCTGGTCCTTGAAGTGTATGTGGGCTGCATCCGGCTGGAGGCGGCGGATCTAACCACTACTCCACTAGGGCTATCCTGTTGGTTTGAAAGGTGTCACATGCAGGATGCAGGGCTGGGGGCGCGGGGAGCCAGTGTGCTGGCATGCCCTCTTCTCCATGTGTCTGTGGAGCGGTGAGTGTCCCCCGTGCTTCACACAGGGCTCCCGGGGCCGGGAGAGAGGAGCAGAGGACCCCCGTGCCCTCCCAGCAGGGCTGCAGGGACCCAGCGCACGGTGCTGCCTCGGGGGCTGCTGCCTTGTGGGCCCCGTGCGTGTGGCCTTAGCTGTCATTTCCTGGACAGCTGGATTTTGATAGAAAACCGGGTTTTTAAGTGTTGACATTTTGTTTTTTTCCCGTGTGGGCGAGGGTCTCACCAGACCTCCCCACAGACCTGCTGTGGTCAGCTCTGTCCAGTACTTGCCACTGTCACCCTGGCTGTCAATTGGCCCATCTGCGAACCAAGGTGGTGGCAGCTCCCATGTTCTGGAGATCAAAGAGGGTTCAGAGATAATTCTTGGGGTGCGCGGCCTGGGGTCTGGCCCACGCCGGTGTTCCTGGAGGCGGTGACGACACCACTCTGTGTTGTCCCCTCCTGCTCCTGCTCCAACACGGCCCGAGGGGAAGGCGTCCACAAACAGGTGCGCCCGTCCTCGGGCCAGGGGTCAGCACGGGGTCAGCATGGGGTCAGCACGAGCTGAGACTCTTGGAATGAGCAGCCCGCTGTGGGGACTGTGACCTTGACAGTGGAGGTGATTGAATATGTATCATTTTTCCTCCCTGGTGAGCTCACCCTGCCTGGAAAGCCCCGGCTGGGATCCCGGATCCACTCCCAGTTTGGGGGGACAGGCTGATCCGGGAGTAGGAGCAGAGCTTGGGCCCTGAAGTCAGCTCCACCCTGACTTCTAACTGTCCCACTAGGTCCCATTCAGGAGATGGCCTGGAGCTCAAAGCCAGAAGCACATGGTGGTTTGAGGCTCCCAGTTTTGACAATTCCAGATTTTAACAAGGTGTGTGTGTGGGGGATGATTAATCAAAATGAGACCCCATCTTTTTTCTCTGGCAGATGTCTGGGTTGGAGACTCCTCTCCTGTCATCTCTGAGCACCTGTGCCTTCATCCCAATCTTTCGTCTCCAAGCAGGCTATCCCCTTCTGAAGGCATGACCGTGGTCTTTCCCTCCCGTGACAGGGCTGGCGAGGTGCCGGTTCCCTCGCTGGGATACGTCCCCACGTGACTTGCCAGCCAAAGCGGGCCTTCCGTGCCCCAAGTGGGCCTGGCGAGGTGTGGGGCTTCTCCGGGCCTTCTGAGAGCCCCGAAGCTGCTCCTCTCCTCTGTCTCCAGGGCGACGGATGGGTTTTTGCTTCCACCCCCCTGCCTGGTGGGAGCTGGAGAGCTTATTATGTGCCACGTCCTCGTGGTACAGTTTTCTCAATCTTCAAAACAGCTCCGTGAGAACAGTGGCCACCAATTAGCAGAAACAAAACCTGGGATCAGAGAAGGCAAGACACTTGCTCCAAGTCACACAGCCAGGAACTGATGCCCTGTGGAGAGTCAGACCCTGCTCCCCGAACCCGTGTTTTCTTTGCAAGACTTGACATGGCTGTGGTATTTTAGGACACAGGCCCAGAAAGCATAGTTTCACGTCAGGGAGGGGAGCTGAGCAAAAATGCCACAGCAAAACCCCAAAACTTCCTTCAAGGATGACCCCCGGGTCACCCTGTCATACCTTTCCCTTGGTATTGAACACTGCGCATTCTTTGTGTTGTCTCTGTGCCCTCTGATCATCCCCCAGACACCTGTGTGTGCTTGAAGAAGGGACAAGTGGGCAAAGCCTGTGGGATTGCAGGCAGGTCAGGATGCAGACTGTGGGCAAGTTTGGAACCCCCCCACTGAACCTCCACTTGCTCCTCTGTGAAATGGAGGGAAGAATAGCCCTGCTCAGAGGGGCCTGGGGCCTGAGGTCCCAGCACCTCTGCCACAAAGTATTATTTTTCATAATTATTTCAATTTTTTTTTTTTTTTTTTAATAATCATTCAAAATAGCCTTCTGTCATTGTTTGGTCATTTGCACTGCTCTTTGGGGCAGGAAGTTGTGCCTAAGCCTTTGCCTAACATCTTTTCAGAACTGTCTGGCCCCAGCTGCAGAGGCCAAAGACTTGCCTCCCCCCGGCCCCTCAGCCACACTCATCTCTGGAGGTGGTTCCCCAGCCTCATTGCTGCCGAGTCCCCCACGCCCCAGAAGGAGAATTTCTGGGGTGGGTCTTTTTGTGCACACGGCTTCAGACTTGGCAGGTTTGGGGTTTCTGTTTCTCCTGCTGTCCGGCCCCCTGGGAGGGGCTTGAGGGGCCATGATAGGAAAGGAGTTAAGCAGCAGCAGATGTGACAGGTCTGGGGGGGTGGGGGGTGGGTCTCGGTGGTGATCAGGTCTCCCTGCATTTCCAGCCAATTCTAACATGTATTCGACGTCGGGCTGGAGGTGGAGGTGTGAGGAAGAAGGGTGGGTCTCGGTCCAGAATTAACGAGACACACTTGCTAGGAGCTTGGAAACATGGATTGTTATCCCTTTCTGATATATTTTCAGTAAAATCATTTCTTGTGTCAGGGGCTTTGGGACATGGCCCTCCTGGCAGAGAAGAGTTTTAATTATTTGGTATTAAGTGTGACATGCCCAGGACCTCTGGGATCTGAGCGCTGGGCAGTTTCTTCTCGCCTCTGAGCCCATGGAGAGTCCCAGGTTTTCCAGAAATGTTTCCCCACGGCCGGAAGCACAAGGCTCTGCCAGGCTGGACACACATGCCCTGGACCTCTGAACAGTCAGGTGGTTCAAGGCACCTGCTTGGGTTTGGAGTCACTGTCCCATGTTTGTCCCTAATGTGGGCCTGGAGGGGTGGAGGGCAGCCAGCCCGGCCTGGCTGGAATGACATGGGCATAGTGTTGCAAGTAGTTCAGTGCGGAGGAAGGCGGCTGGTGAGCGAGTGGATTTGGAGGGTCCTCGGTTTCCCCTGTGACTGCTGGGAGCGCACCGGTGGTCTGTCACCGCTGGTACCTGATCGGGCTGTCACCCTATACCCTCAGCGGGCAGGTCTCTTCGGTTCCTAGCGTGCGAGTCACATTGTCGTCGGGGCCTTCGAGTGTCGGTGCTGAGATCTTCAGGAGGTGATGGTTCCGTGCCTGGGTGAGAGAAAAAACCGGTGAGTCGGCCAGCGGTTTGTTGTGATTAAGGATATAGAAATGTGTGCTTTAGTGGAAGAGCCTGTCTGCAGCTCGTAAGACATCCGTGTGTAGTTTATGTATAAAGTGTGGGATTTTTTAAAACGTGTGAGTTCCACCCCTCAAGGCTGGGAAGAGCCTCCCAGAGCCTTTGAGTCCACGGGGGGTGGGGGGACCCTTCCCCCCACAGTTGTGCCTGGAATTCGGCCCTGGGTGGGTTTCCTCTCCCAGGTGAAGCCGGGGTCCCAGGCCCTGTTCTGAGGAGGAAGAACAACCAATATTATCCAACACGGGACAAACAAGACAGTATTGTCCAACAGATGTTAGGCAAAACCAACTGTCCTTCCCCCAGAAGGCATTTCTGCACGGTGGACACCTGATGCCCCGCTCTGCGTCCAGAACAGGCTCCCAGGTAGCTCCTAACCCCATCTCCCTTTGCCGGACGGGCTGGCGGTCTTGCAGGGAAGATACACCCAGATATACTGAAATACCGGAGAGCATTTAGCTGCAATCTAGGTGTATCTCGTGTGGGGCAGCTGGGTTATATTGTAGTTTCGCTGCTTTCCAGCCGAGTGGCTTTGGCTAAGTCACTGCCACTCCCCCATCTTATTTCTCATTCGTAAATGAGGGCTCATAATCCCTGCACTGAGGCCAACAAATAAACTGGCAGCGAAGCTCCAGGCTCAGCACCTAGTAGAAAGTTGCGAAGCGGGCCGGCTACCGGGAAGCATGAGCCAGGGAGAGCTCGGCTTTGCTCTGTCCCGTGTGGATCTGCCCACCCCCTGATCGGCTGCTTTCAGACCTGCAGATGCTGTCCCATGAGGCTGGGGTGTCTGCCTAACAGCTCCGTCCAAGGCTCGTTGGCTGACTCACCCCAGAGGCCATCCTTCCCTTCGGAGGCTCCGAATTTGCATGTAACCACAGCAAACGCTATTTCTTCATCAACCCAAGTTTTTATAGCAGGTGAAATAGCTTTGATCTGAAATACCTCCAGTTGATGTCAGTTGAGAGATGGCGTGAGAGTCTGGCTGCTGTAGACGATGTGTTTCAAAATCCTGATCACTGCAGGGAGACCCTCTTCTCTTCCGGCAGCTCCACTTAAGGGGGAGAAACATTCACGCCAAAGCCTTCTACTAAAAGCGATGTTTCTCTGTACTTCTTTCCAACGCTCATCACATTTAAGGACTTAACCAAGTTCTTCAATAACCAGAGAAAGTAGAAAGTGAAGGTAAGAGGGCGGGTTCACTCAGGTCCCTGGGAACCTTGTGAGAATGGGGTGCCTGCCCACCCCCCGTTTGCAAACTCCCAAGTCCTCAGCCTGATGGGCAGCAGCTGGTCACAACTCTAATCGCTTTCTGAAAAACAGTTTCGTTGGTGATAATTCTGTAAACCTATGAATCAACTTTGTGCAAACACCCTGAGTAATTTCTTTGTTCTTTCCTTTCTGCTTTGTAATTGGTGTCTGCAAAAGCCAAAGGTTTGGTCTTGCGGAAGGTATGATTCATTTACTGGCGTCTGTGCCACCCCGTTATCACTCAGTCACTTCAGAATGCCTCAGTGAGCCAGGCGTGATTCACAGGGCTGAGCGTAGCCGCCGTTGGGGTCATGGTCAGCGGAGGAAACTTTTTTTTTTTCTCATCTATTTCTGGTATGGAGAAATGGGTGGGTGTATTGAAATGATGGAGAGGGTGTCAATTACATTGGTGAATATCACCGATTAAATAACACCAGCCGGCCCTTTAAACACAGCTCCATCTGCCGCTGCTGATCGTTAGCGATAGATCACAGCTAAATGCACTCCTATCTCCGTGTATCTCGTCCGCACTTACAGATTCGGGATCTCTGAGCAGGCTGACGTGGGGGGACGCCCGCCTCCAGCCAGCCTGGAGCAGCGTTTCAAGTTGAAAGTCACTCGCACAGACGAGGTTGCCTTTTTGAAAAGTCCGTGTCCTGTCTCCACCGTGTAGCAGTTTAGATATTGAGTCTCAAGGGCCAGGGGCCGCCCCCACCTCCTCCTTTTCTCCAGCAGTGATGATGATTCTACGTATGTGCTTGTCCTGTCTCCGCATTATTCTGCGAGTCTCAGACACCCGCGTGGAGATGCTGATTTTGCCCACGTTCATAATCGCTTTGGGCCCCAGATAAAATTGTCACTGCCCTTCCTTCTGGAAGGTCATTGGAGTTCCTTGCTCCATGGCTCAGAGGTGTCTTTATGAGTCCAACTTCCAGTTGTTTGTATAAATCCAGGGCCCGCCTGCAAGTGCGCATCCAGATTTTGCTTAGGGTTACTTGTGGAACATTCTTCTGTGGCTGAGTCTTCCTCGCGGCCTGCTTCTCTGATACCTCTGTCTCCTGCACTCGGCTTCGCTAGGGACCGCCCGGGGTCTTTGTGAATTCCCAGCTCCTACACACCTCGGATGAAAGAACCCAGCACTGAAGGGGCAGAGCAGGATTTAAACTTGGGCTCTGGGGCTCCAAAGTGCCCTCGCATCAGCCCGTCACCTGGTGTAAGGTTGTGGCCCAGGCCCTATTCGTCTGCCTTCAGTCCCGCTGGGCCTGCGTCCCTCCCCCTCGTGACCCTGCTTGGAAGCGTCGCTGGACAGCAGTCTCTGGGACTCTGGGTCAGAGAGAGCAGGCACCTGTCCAGTGTTGAGTTGCAGCCCAAGGGAGAAAGGGGTCTCCGTGTTCTTGGGTGCCGGGCAGGGCGTGAGTTCTCCAAGAGGGGTGCCTCAGAGCAGGGGGTGAGGTGAGAGTCCAGGGAACGTTAGGAATGGGGGTGGGGGCCCTTCTCCAGCCTCTTCTGCACTCAGCTCCTCTCAGCTCCTAGCTGAACATGAAAGCCACCGGAGCTCTGCACCTTGCCCCGTGTTTGGACAGACCCAGGGCAGGTGAGGGGCACGGGCCTGTGCTGATTCTCTTCTGGTGCTCCTGACAATGTCATCATAGTAAGGCCACCCCGAGTAGCAGGCGGTGCTTGCGCTCTCTCTGCATCGGCTGCTGCTCCGCGGGCCCGTGAGCCCGGCACCCTCCTCTTGCGGGGAAGATACTCCTTCGTCCCTCCACCATGTGCTCAAAACAGCCGAGCAGCCCTGGTGCCCTGGTCCCAACTCGGATGGGGCTGGGCGGGCAGAGTGATGGCCTGGGGACAGAATGCCTCTGTCTCAGTTCAGGTAAAAGATGGTGACCACAGTTTCACCAGCACCCGGCGGGACACTGGTGTCTTTGTCCTGTGACCTAGCCAGCAGTTGGAGCTGCCCCAACCTTTGCCTCCTGGGTTCTAGGCAGCCTTCACGCGGCCTTCTGCTTCATGGGGCTGCTGGCACCTCGCTGATGTGAAGGGTGTCTTGGCCCCAGGCGGAGAGGATCACACGGGCAGGACCACGGCCTTGGAGGACACGAGATTTCCTGTCTCTGACACCCCAGATGAGCCCATGCGCCCTGACTCCTCTCTTGGGTCCTCCCTTCTCCTCTCAAATTCTCTCCTCTATAAAAAGGGCATAATCGGACCCCTGGCCTCTTGGGGAAGGAAGAGGCGGCTGAGAGCCTGTTAGGCCAGCTGCCCGTCTCCCCTTTAGTTGTTAAACTTCCTCCCCAGCCCTGCACTCCCTGTTTAATGTGTTCATCGAGGTCTCATTTACAGGCATGAAATGCATAGACCTGAGCTTTCCCTGTGATGAGTTTTGGCAAATGTATGCATGTGACAGCCGCCCAGATGGAGATGTAGGACCTTCCTGTCCCCGCGAGTCCCCCTGCCCCCAGAGGCAGTCATGGCAGATTCAGAGTCCAGAGGTTAAGTGTCCCCAGTGGCGAACTGGGCGTTAACAGCATGGGGCCGCTTGCTCACTGTCTGGTGCTTGGTTCGGCCCCTGGCTTTGTGCTCCCTCGTGTTGTGTCGTGGGCGTGGGCCGGCTGCTGCGATGCCTTTTGTCTGGTGGCGCTCCATCCTGGGGCACGCCCGGGGCCGCAGTTACGAGCAAGGCCGAGCCGAGCCGGGCACACCTCTGTGGGGAGAGCGTTTTGTAACCTGATTCTGAGCCCCAGACGTGGTTACCCCCCACCTGGGCATCTGTCCAGCCCCAGCCGGGGACCTCGGTGGGGACCAGCCCCAAAGCTCAGCAGACAGCACCTGGCGCGGCCCCGCCAACCACTCACTGCTGCCAGCACCCGTCCGCCTCACCTGGCCTGCATTCCTTTGCAGGGAATGAGGATGTGGGTGACCCCAGACAGGTATGAATCATGTCTGGAGGAGGCGGTTACTCAGAGGCAGCAAGGTCGGGGGCTGAGTTCCTCCAGGCTGACAGCAGGCAGCCTTCACCTCTGGGGGATGGGCCCTGCCTCACTGCGAGGCAGGTGTTGGCTCAGGGTCAGCAGTGTGGCTCCGTCGCACCCCAGCTTTGTGGCCCTTTGGGCCTCGTTTCCTCATCTGTCAAGTGGTTGCTGGGAAGGGTCCTGGCTGGTGCTGCTGTCACGGGAGTCCAGTTAACTCTTGCTTAAGAAAGCCCCCCGCGCACTGCACTCCCTGCTTGTGCCGTCCCTGCGGGAGCTGCGCACAAGACCCATTTGTCAGATGTGAACACAAAGGCCACGCGCTCCCAGCTGGTCATTGGCTGAGCGGGATCTGGAAGCCCTGGAGCGGTCACCACCCCACCGTGTAAGTTTTGAGACATCAACCGACCTAAGCAGCCCTGAGCTGTGAGAAACTCTTAGGTTGCTCCTTGAGGCCGATTCCGTTTCGTCATCGACGCCGGGTTTCATTGGCGTGTGCGAGAGGCACGTTAGGAAAGCGCCGGCTTCGCGGATGCTGTTTGAGACGAGGCTGAGTCGGAACAGTGAGCCAATTGAATGTTTACTTAAAGACTGCAGGGGAATTTTAATTCCTTTCATGGATATTTGGAATTGCCAGGAGTCAGGCTGGCGAGAGCGGCTGTAGGAAAACGGGTCCCACGGTGTCCCACGGGGTCCCCTGGGTCCTCAGCGAGCACGTGGCACCCGGGATGCCGCCTTCAGAAGCACGTCCCTCTCTGGCCTCCTAAGGTCAACTGACTTTGAAGGTCGGGATCAGCTTGAGTCTGCTGAAATCCGGGTCAGCAGGTCATGTAGCCTTAGGGGACTCCAGGGAAAAGCTGAGGGGCCGGGCGGTCTCTGTTCTTCCTGTGGGGGTGGGTGGCTTCCGACAGGTGACAGATGACCGGCTTCAGCCACATTCTCAGGATGGTGCTGGGGATGCCAGCCCTGCGGCTCCAGGACTCTCAGCACCCACCCCATTTGCAGAGGGCACGTGAGGCTCCGCTGGCCCTGACCTGGCCGGTCACAGCCGTGTCATCCGGCATGTGTTGTAATCAAGATCTGTCTCTTTCCGTCATGGAAAGTCCCCTTCATCCAGATGCCCCGTGGTACCTGAAGTGGTGCCATGCTCCACAGACTGGACCTGTGACCTAGTCCCTTGCCTCCTCGGGCCCCTTTTGGCTCCAGGGTGAGGGGGGCACAGCAAAAGGAAGTGGAACGAAGGGTGCAGCATATCCCAGGCCTGGTGACGAGTGGCAGAAAGCTGGGGAAGCCTGCTGCATGCCTGGCTGCATGTCTGGCTCGGGTTGGCAGAGCCAGTTTCAAAAGCAGTTTGAGGAACTGACGGTGGAGGGAGGGAGCTGTTTGGAGACCCTGCGGGGAGACTGGAGCCCCCTTGGAGACCTGAGGAGCCCCCGAGGGTCCCGCCTGTGAGGCTGGTCTGGCCTGGACCCCGTCTCAGACCCGGGCTGGCTGCTCTGCTGAGACAGTGCGGGCACACACGCCGTCTCCCCTCTGCCCTCTGCCCTCCCAGGGCCGCCTCCTACCTGACGACCTCATCTAGGAATTTTTATTGCAGCCCACAGAGGGAGGCACTGGCTGGAATGCGAAAGGCCCTGTGCGGGCAGGCGGCAGGCAGTAGACCGGCAGGCGGTAGACTGCAGCCTGCAGCAAGGCCGAGGCCAGCCCCCGCTGCTCCCCAGGCGGGAGCACGCCAGTCGCCACGCTCAGGCCTCTCTGCGGCTGCGCTGTTCCCATGTGCTGCTGCTGCCCGGTTGAGCCCCTGACCCGCAGCCGGGATGGGACGGACAGTGGTGGTGACAAGGCGTGGACGCCAGGGAGAGCGACCCGCTGTGCCCTCGCTGTGAGCGCCCCTCCGCTCGTCTGGGGCCCTCCGCCCCTGCCCTGCTGCCCGTCGCAGCCCCACCCCGCAGACAGGCACAGAGGTTCAGCGGCAGCCGTCTTCAGTCTCGGAGGGTGCGCGGCAGAGCCCGGCCGACTCCCCGCAGTCAGACCACTTGCCCATTTATTTCTCCGCGGTGGGCTGTGGGTGCGGCCCCCGCGATCTGCTCAGCCAGGCCAGTGGCCGTCACCCTGGGAGCAGATGACAGGGCTCCGTGGGTGTGTGTAGCTGAGGTGGAGTGGGCGAGGGGTGCGAGCTGGAGGAATCTTCCCGAGGCCCTGCCACCCGAAGCTGGAGGCCAGCCGGTGATCTGGGCTTCTTCCCGCAAGGAGAGGAGGAGGGACCGCTGGGGAGGAGCAGCCCCAGGACCTTGATTGGCCCTGGTACCATTATCTGCCCCTGCCCCGCTCCATGGCTGCACCCGTCTGACTGAAGCGCACCTACCACCTGCCTCCTGTCAAAGTCTTGCCTGTGACCAGACCCAGTGTGCAGGGCTCGGAACACTGAGGCCCCAGAACAAGACGGGAAGCAGTGGGTCTGGCAAGGGAGCCAGAGCAGTCCCCTCCGCTTGTCCCCGGGATGTGTCCTCGGGATGCTTCCCTCAGTCGGTCTCCTCATCTGTGAAATGGGTGCAGTCACTGGCTCTGGAGGTTGTAGGGTCCCATGAGAGCTCACATGTGACTTGCTTATTCAGTGCGGGCGCCTTGTCAGTGCTCAGGAAATGCAGCCTGTTCTGTTGTGAAGACGTGGTCAGTACTGCGGAGGAGATGGCTGCTTAGGCCCCCCGACCTGCCTGTGAGGAACGAAGAGGCACCTGAGGCTTCTCCGGAGGAGTTCGAATAGGGCTGGGAGGCCTGTCCCCCACTCCGCCCCGCCACATCCATTCCCCAGATGAGACAGACATGCTGGGGGTGGCCTTGCACCGAAGCTGAGGGCACCAGTGAGGTGTGCGGGTGTCAAGGACATGGTCAGGGCCAGCCACCTACCGGTGTCCCTCAGCCCAGCCCACTGCAGCCTCATGTGGCTTCCACTCTGCCCTGGAGTGGGGAGACGGAGGACAGGGTCCCGCCCCGTTCCTTTAGCCACATTTTATTTTCGGGGGAATGTCCCCCCGCCAAGCCATCCCTGAGGGGCCAGGAGAAGAGTTCTGGGGACAGGAGAGCTGCCAGCAAAGGGGGTCCTCCAGACCCTCTCCTCTTGGGCCTGCCTACCTGACACCTCCACCCTCACTGCGACCCACTGGGGACTCTTGTGACCCAGCCCAGTGTCCATCCCTGTGGGACCGTGACAGGTCTTGCGTCCAGCCCTCCTTAAATACCTGCCTTGGGCCTCCGAGCAGCCAGGGCAGAAGGCCCCTACCACACGATGGGGCGTGGGCAGGTGGGTGCGGTGGTCTGCGCTGTGTCCTGGCTGAGGGGCCCAGTGCGGGCCATTTTCCTCACTGCCCTCCTGCTTCTGTGGGTCAATTCAGCACACCCCTGGGGCATCGGCTGTGTGCCGGGCAGACCGGGCCGGAGGCCAGCGCGCGTGTCAGGCAGCTTGGAAGTCCTGTCCCGGCGACGGCGGACGTCCCAGGCTGGCACCTGCGCGCTCTGCCTTCCAGCAGCCTTGTAACCGGAGTCTGCCGTCAGGCGCCCTGACTTACCAGCAGGGTGGTCCTTCACTCGGTCAGGGTCTGCAGACCTCGGGGAGCTGCAGCCTTCATTTCCCGTCTCATCCGAGCAGCCCAGTTCCGGGCCCTGGAGGTTCTGGGGGCCACAGAACTGCGGGAGCCTCCTTTGGCCCCTCTGACGGCGTCTAGGACAGGTTCCAGGCACAGAGCTGTGTCTCTACCTGCGGTGTGACTGCTGCCACAGATGTGCCAGTGACCCCTGGGACCCCGGCGCCAGAGAGCGCCGAGAGGGGATTCGCACTTCCCTCCTGTCTTTACAAAGCAGCCCGTCTGTTCTGATTGCAAGAGGTGTTTTCTTCAGAAAGATTCAAAGAATTTGATGAGCGACAAAGACAAAATGCCTCTATTCTCCTTTGCAGCCATCATTGATGATAATCAGACCTGTCTCAGACGTGTGTGTGTGCATGCGTGTCGGGTTCATGACGGCCTGGGAGCGGTTCAGGGGACGAGAATGCTTGTCCGCACCAGGCTGCGGCTCCTCCTCCCTGCGCTGAAGCTGCCACGGGACTGGGACGGACTCGCTCTGCCTGGCCCGCGAGCTGATGCCGCCTCTGGGCCTCGTTGCCCGTCAGCCGGGCTGATGCCCGGCGCACCCTCTGAGTCCCGGAGCAGAGGGGTGGTGTCTGGAGACGCCCATGGGTGAGTGACGGAGCCGGGGCGCCGCAGCGCGGGCTGTCCAGCCGCTGTCTCTTCTCCAGAACGCCTGGGTCGGATGTGGATTCAGAGTCAGGGGCTCCTGTCGGTAAAACAAGTCCGAAAAGCCACAGGTCTGATTTCGGCTTCTTTTTCCAGTCTGGGGCCTGAGGTCCAGGGAGGCAGAGTTGGGCCTGGGGTCATAGGCAGCTCTCCAGGAGCGTGTCCCCTCCTCTGCTTGGAAGACCTGGGGTCCCTGCCTTCCCCCCGCCCCGGCCGCGTCAGCAGAGAACGCACATGGAACTTTTAACGTGTTGCTCACGGTCATCAGCTCGCGTTCACGGTCGGACGCCCCTGGATTCGTGCTGTTCTGAGGGTTTCTTATGAGCCAGGTTCTTCGGGGCAGGGTCCCTATCGGTGGACCTGGCCTTCATCCCTCCCCCTCTTCACCCCTGCGTCCGACTTCTCCCCCTCTGTCCGGCCACACAGTGCCCTTCTCCTGTTCTGTCTGCTGGTCTTGGACTCTCCTTTTGTTCTAGACAGTCAGGGTGGGGAGTGGCCCCGGGGAGTGAGTGGGATTTGGGTCGAGGCAGGAAGAAATTGTCTCTGAAAGTAAAAGGGGGTGAAGTGGGTGGAGGGAAACCCACTTCAGCGGAGGCAGCCTGCCTCTCCACCTGCCTGGTGAGTGACCCGCCCTACTAATCGCACACCGGCCTCAAAGACCCGTGTGCCAGGCACTGTGACCCAGTTGACTTGACACCCACTCGGGCCTATGCGCCCAGAACTGCTCGGCTGACTGTCCAAATAAAACCCACAGCCTGTGCCAGGCAGGCTGGGCCTGGCCAGGCTTCCAGCCTCGGCGGGCTCCCAGACACCGGCAATGCCCCCTGCTTCACAAAGGGTAGGGCAGACAGAACACTCCAAGGAGATGGGCACCCAAGCTACCTTGTCATGTGACTGTTGGTGACAAGAAGCTCAGAATGTGGGCTGTCTGGGGAGTCGTTCCTAGCCCAGGAGAGACCTGGCACCTCCCCCGGCGGCTCTGCTTCATGACCCAGTTTAGCGCCGTCTTTAACCCCTGAGCCTCAGTTGTGTCATCTGTAAAATGGGGGCGTAACTGGTCCCAGTAACTCCTCACTGGGAGAACCAGGGCGGGGCCCTCCAGGGACTAGCACAGTCCCTGTCTGGTGCGGAGCCGAGGCCATCGCAGGTGATGCGGATTTTGCTGTGGTTGCGTGCTCTGGTGGCCTAGTGGATACGGCCACAAGGCGTAGTCCACGTCCCTCCCAAGGACTCAGGTTCGAGACCCAGAGCCAGGGTCTGAATAACTAAACTAAACTGAATAACTAAATAAAATTCACGAATGTCTCCTCCTCTCCGCGTGGCTGCCTCTGCTCGCCATCATCCCTGCTGCACCTTTCCTTTACAAATTTCTTTTTAATTGTTTCATTTTGATGTCACTCTGTCTTTGGATGGGGAAGAAATGTGCAAACACCCCCCCATACCCCTTTCTGGTGAATTCAGAGGACAGGAGCCGAGAGAGTCCCCTGGTAGTGATGATGGCCAGGAGTCGGGGCAGCCAGGGAAGCCTGTGGCTGGCAGGTGCCAGGCTCCGACTGGGGCTCAACCCTGCCCCGGCCTTGCGCCTGCGATGTAGCGCTCAGCCTCTAAATGGCCTGTCGCCAGGAGGAGGCCCATCCGGGGGTGCCGTGCTGGGGAGAAGCCCCCAGAATTGGGTGGGTGCGTGGTCCCTAGCCCCGCTCAGCCACATTCCCATCCGCCCAGCCTTGGGAAGGAGGTGGGTGTCTTGAGCGCTTTCCTGCTGAAGACAGAGGTGGCTAGAGACAGAGCTGGGAGGTGGGGTCTGGTGCCAGGGGTCTTAGAGGAATTTGGGGTCGATTCCGGGGTCTTGTTGCGGCCCCCTGGGTGGGAAAAGCACTGGAACCAGCAAGCAGAGGGGTGGGAGGCAGTCCTGCTGTGAGGCACCCTTGCTGACAGGTGGAAGGAAAGGAGACGGTCAATGTCATAGTGAAGATAGAGATGGAGAAAAGACCTGGACCACCCACCCTGACCGGTGGTGCGCATGGCTGAGCAGGGGCACAGAGACAGAGCCGGGCTGGGAACCCTCCGGGAGAGCTGTGGCTTCTTGGGAGGCATTTGGGAAAGCAGGGCAGGAACGAGCAGCCAGGGAGGGGCGCGGTCATGGAATTACTGGTGGTCGGGGATTGCAGCCGCCCGCTCTTGTCCTGTGAGGCACAGGTATTCTGGCTTAAAGACTCCCTACAACTAAGAGAAAGAATTGACAAAAAAGCATCACTTGCTGATGAACCACACTTCCTGGGCCTCTGGGGAGACAAGAGGTGCTGAGGGTTCGGTCGGTCTTCTTTGATTTTTAATTTTTTTATTGCAGTAACTTTGATTTTACACATTAGAATGAATTCCTGTGTGTAGGTTCCCCATATGTGCAGTTTCCCCATTTCTCAGAGATATGTCAGCACACCCTGCCCTCCACCACCTCACAAAGAGTTCTCACCTTTGTTCAGGGGGCTCCGCCACCCCTTGTCCCCACCCCGTCCTGTTCCCTATCAGTAACCTCGGTTTTCTTGCAAGTGTTCAAAGGTTGGTTTTGTTTCGCCTGCTCCTTTGTTCTGTCTGTTCACCTTCCACCCGTGAGTGCGGTCATCTGGTCTCTATCTCTCTTCTTCTGACTTGTTTCACTAGCATCCTCCCCTCTAGCTCCATCCACGTGGACTCACATGACAGGGTTTCCTCTCATCTCAGGGCTGTGCAGCGTCCACTGTGTGTATGGTCCACATCTTCTCTGTCCATCGTCTGACGTGGGCACCGAGGTGGTTTCCAGTTCTGAGCTGCTGTGAACAAGCCCAGTAAACTGGGGGTGCGTAAATCTCTGCAGGGGGTTCAGTCATTGATGACTCAATCTGCTGTGGTTGCCAGCAGGAAGCGGCAGCAGGTGTCTGTAGGGTGTTACTCCTTGCTAGTCCTGGCGGGGCCACCTGCATCCTGTCATCCCTGAACTGGACCATGAGAGGCCCCACTCCCATCACTCGGGCTGACCTCCTGGACCACGGGACACTGTCCCCCACCTGGGCGCTGTCTTCCTGATCCCCAATCTGCATGTCTGTGGAAACGCACCTTCTGCTCCTGGAGGCAGACCCACCCTGTGGGCCGTGGAGGGAGTGGACAGGACAGCAGCCCTTTAAAGCCGGTGTCCAACTGAGGGCGGGGAAATAAAAAACGAGAAGCCAACACTCATGTCTTTCATCTGACACATAGCCCGTGATCTCCCCTGTTCTTTGAGCTTGTTGGGGCCCCCATGATGACCAGCTGGGGAGGTCTTAGGTTTATGTCATCGTCACAGTGGCTCCCAAGTGGCCTGGTGTGTAGCGACAGCCTGGGGGAGGGTTGTAAGTGATTCTGTAGCTCCTGATGCTCCAGGCAGGTGTCCACGCCCCAGGCGAGGGCAGCAGGATGGCGGGCAGGACACCTGTCCAGAAGAGGACGCTGTGCTACTGGAGAGCGTCCTGAGGGCCTCTCGTCCTCACAGCAGCTCATCAGGGCCGGTGGCCAGGACCCCATTTCACAGTTGGGGACACTGAGGCTCTGAGAGGTGGCCTCGGGGCTGGGCAGCCTGAAAGGAAGGAGTTTGTCTGACTCCAGAACCTGGACCCAGCCTTTGGAAGGAGGGCAGGCACGACTCAGGAAAAGGCCTCGCCCGCAGGCAGGCAGAAGGTGGGCACAGGGGCACCTGCTTGGGCACCTGCTGGGCCAACTGCGCCCTTGAAGTTGGCTTTGACCTGGCCTGGCTCCACAGAGGCGCGCCTCGGTGTAGGGGGTATTTGGGGCTCACTTGAGTGCGTCCAGGGGCCCATCCCGGAGGCCAGACCACCCGACATTGTCCTTTGCTGGGAAAGGAGGACAACCCATTTAGCAGGACTCTGTACAGACAGGGCCAGGGGCCCCTCCAGCAAAAAGCAAAGTTGGAGCTGACACCAGATTCCCGCTCTGTTCATTCCCAGAGGGAGATGAGACCATCGTGTTTTAGTCCAGCCCTCGTGCCGCCTTTACAGCGAAGGCGCTTCCAGGGAAGGCCCACTGGGTGTCAGGCGCATTCCAGCAGCCGGCTCCCGGACGGAGCACGCATCTCGTCCGTCCGCACGGACAGGCCTGTTTTACGAGACACCCGGAGCACAGTCCAATCAGAGATGATGTGTTTTCTCTTTCTCCCAAGCAGCCAGGCCCCCGACACCCCTCCGTGCCCTGTCCACCAGCAGGCCAGACCAGACCAGACCGATAACTTAGCATTTTCATTTAAGTCCATCTGACAAATCGTTCTAGACAAGAAAGCAATCCTGACTCTTTAAATGGCTACTTTGTCAGCGCGTCTCTGGGCCCTGTAAAAAGTCCTTTGTTATATGTGTCTAGACTGCGCGCCAGCGGGATATTTGGTCTGCGGGAGCGAGAGAGATCTGACAAGGTTGAATTCATTTACCGGCTTATTTAAAGCAGAATTTCAAAACACTTGCTCATAAACTGTTTTCGGCCCAGACTCCCCCGGCCTCCCCGAAGCCCACACTGGCTTTTCTTGTTGGATAATTTTTCGCCTGTTTGGACAGTGAGCGCCGTCTGCAGCCAGTGCCCGGCTCGGAGGAGACGGAGGGGTGACTGCGGGTGCAGCCTTTTTTTCTGTCTTTAATTGTCCTCTTTATGAGTGTCTAGACGCCCTGCAGATGTACCATCACAGGGAAATAAATGGCTTTTCCCTCTGGTTTCGGGACTCAGTGGGAAGGGTGCAGATGCCTCCCCGCCCTCCCTCTCCCCGCTGCTGCCTCCCTGCCTCTCCCCACCGCCCCCCCTCGAAATGAAGGCACTTCGCCTCCTGGAAGCATCTCTGTGTTTATAACACATTGACTTGACTGTGCTAATTTTATACCATCACCAAAAAAAGGAAAAAAGAAAAAGTGACATTTCAGATTTTCTCCTTGCCTGCCGGGTAGGCAGGGACCCCCCACCCCCACCCCCCCACATCCCCCTCTCTGAGCACTTCGCTTGCTTGCTTGCTTTTCTTTTTTTGGTAGCACACATTAATAAAACACCAGAGGTTGGCTTTTTAAGGAGGAAAATATCAGGGCAACTCAGACGGGTTCAAGGTTTTAGGGATCTGAGTTGGAAGCTTTCATTAACCTCGTTGCCATAGCGACAAGGTGATGGCTGCCGGGGCGGGAAGGGGGCGAGCTCTGAGGGTGGCGGGTCTCCGGGCCCCCCGCCCCCGTGGCCACCCCTGCAGGAGTTGCTCCTGCAGATGAGCGCTGTTCGGCCAGCGGCCTGGACACAGGCCCTGCGGCGGGAGGAGAGGCCCCACTCCCGCCCCCTTGAAAACTATTGTTCCCCTGGATGCAAAACCAGTCATTTCCACCCTCCACCCGCGCAGTCATCCGTCTGCCCGCTGGTTTGACAGGGGAGGGGGCACAAAGGTGGGGGTTACTGGGGGCGGCAGCTGACCAGATGTCCCCGGAGATGCCTGGCCGCGTCTCATTTCTGCCTGGCCAAGCAGATCCAGCACAGCAGTCTGTTTGGGGAAGCGGGGTGGGCGTTTCATCTGCAGGAGATAAAGTCCCTCTCAGAACACTCTGGGGTAGATCCTTTTCTTCCTGCCACCAGACAAAGCCCACAGGCAGGAGTGGTCTGGGACGCCCTTGCCCACGCTCTCAGCCCCACAGCCTGTCCTCCCTTCCTCCCTGGGAGGGAGAGGCCAGGGGACGCAGCTGGTACTGTTTTGAGTAGCTCGGTTTTGGGGGTTCTCCTTGCCCCCCCGTAACTCCAATGCCCATCTTTAAGGAGAAAAATCCAAAATGAAGATAAGGGACTTCTTTAGAAAGAGCAGACCCAGCAACCGCCACCAAGTTGGGGCCGCGAGCAGACACCCCCGACCCGGCTCGCAACAAGTGGTTCTTACAAGTGGAGGACGGGCTTGTCAGGCTCCCTCCCTCGGTCCGCGCCCGAGTCCACGCTGTGACCGGGACTGTCTTCAGTATAAGTCAAGGCAGTGGACGGCATTGACCCAGCCACCTGCACTGCTGGCAGCTTCCTGCCCCCATCGGCCTTTCCTGGCTTCTCCCAAACACACTCCTGCCTTGCATGCATCTGGCGTGGGGGCGGGGGGCTCTTGTTTTTTCTGGTCTTTGGACTGAATCGTCTCCTGGTCTAAGCAGCAACGGGGATCCCCGGGGAGCCTCTCCGGTCTGCAGGGCAGAGGGGAGCCGGAGAAGCGGCGCGGGCAGGCTGTGCGCACAGCGCGGAGCGAGCCTGGGGACAGCCCCCTGAAAGCTCCGTCTGGTGGCCTGGCCTTTCTCTCTCTCTCCTTTTCTGGACAGTCGGAGGCGCTGAGTTTCCAGACGGCCTTGGTGTGCTGCCTTATTTAGGAGGCGAATTACTGCTCATTTGTGAGGCAAAACAGATGTGGCGGGGAGACAACATGTATTTTCATAATTCGAAACAAATCTGGTGAGCCGCCTTCCTTTTCAGGGGCCCGCTCGTGCAGAAAGCCCCGCTCCCGCAGCGCCGGCAGAAGTATTTATAGCTCGCCGGTGGGACTTGCTCTCCTTCCAGGGGCCAGGGCGTCTGCGGCTGGCCGCACGAGGACTCTCGATGGAAGCCTTTATGCAGGCACAGTGGAGGCTGGGGACCCTGACCACCCCCCGCTTTTTCGTCTTCTGCTTTCCATCGCTAGGCTAGTTTAGTCTTCTCCGTAGGAGGGGCCCTGGGAAGGTGAACTCGGGGACCCCTCTGAGCCAGCAGCTGGCACCCCTGACACACAGGAAGACCCTGGTCAGTGTGGGGGGCCGGGGGTGTGTGCTGAGGTTTGCAAGGGAACTCGGGGCACGTGTCATCCCCGCCGTTGTGAAGAGAACAGTGTCTCAGAGAAGCAAGTTCCTGGTCTAGCAGCTGACAGGTGGGCGCCTACTGTGTGCCGCCAAGGTGCTGGAGGTGGGTGGACAGACCTGTGCCTGCCCCGTCGGGGAGGAGCAGTAGCCGTCATTTCAGAAACTGGCAGTGCCAGGAAGGGTCATGTGACGTGCGGGGGCGGTGCTGGAGGTGGGGGCTGGGACTGTGGGCAGAGTCAGGGAAGGGGTGTGGAGGGCTGGGGTCTGCTGGCACCTGGAGGACGGACAGACGGGCTTCCAGCCTTCCCCGTAACCAAGATGGACTAGAAGCAGAGACGTTCCCCGTCGCCTGGCGGCACACAGTTTGTCATTGCAACTCTGGAAGAAACAGCCCTGGAGCGTGCCTCCCCCTCTTCACACACTGTGGGAGCGGGGACTGGGGTTTGCCCGGTCAGGGTGCCCTCTGGGTCTCAAGCGGGCAGTTGACTGGAAGGCTCCCGCTGAGTGCGAGAGAGAAGTTGGAAACACCTCTGCTGTCCGTTGGCTGCTCCCAGGGCAGACATCACTAATGGACCACAGCACACTTTGCTGCTGCCCTGGACACAGCTCATCCCTGTGTGTGGGAGAACCCGTGGGGGCAAGGGACGGGGAGCTCCCAGGCCCAGGGCTTGCAGCGGGCCCTTCCCTGGAGAACGGGCAGTGGGGACATCGCCAGGTGGGGGTCCAGCCAGCTGGAGGATGCCACTTTGCTGGGGCGCAGACTCTCAGGCAGCTCTCGGTCAAGACCAGAGGAAGATACTGGCCTCTTCGTGGCCCCTAGGCTTGCGGTGTCCTGTGTTTGGGTAAAAGGGTTTGCAGGTGGAGCCTGCCCGTTGCACGAAAAATGGAAGCTGGCAGCTGTCACAGGTTTCCTGCAGAAAGACATTCTGTCTCGGAGACTTCCCCTTCCGTGCTGCCCTGGACCTCACGGAGGACTGGTCTCCATCCCCCTTCCTCCAAGAAGGGCCAGGGCCTGAAGAGGGCTGGCCTGCCTGCACGCCAGGCTGCCCCCCTCGCTCTCCACTCTCATTTCTCATTTCTTATGCACCTGCAGTGGGCCCGCCCCACGTGTGTCTCACCGGGGCCACGTGCGTCTCACCGGGGCCACGTGAGCAGCCCCTTCCCCGCTTGTCTGCTTTCCACTCAGGTCCTTGGACTAAGCAGTTGCTCTGTAAACCCTTCAGGTGTGACTTAAGTCTCTGCTGCCGCCTTGCCGCTGGGCCTCGTGAGGACTCTTGCCTCCTGGCTGCCTGTTTGCTGAGCAGTTGCTATGTTCCGGCACCTGCCTGAGAAACGGAGTCTCTTGTTCGGCACAGGGCCACACGGGTGGGTCACGCTTTCTGTGGGGCCGTTCTGAGCATAGGAGCCTGTCCCTGGTCTCTGCAGCACGAGATGCCAGTCGCTCCCTGTCCCAGTTGGGACAACCACAAATGTCTCCAGACATTGCCAGATGTCCCCTGGTGAGCAGAATTGTGCCCGTTCTCCCCGCTGTGTCTGCCGGGGAGTCTTGAGTGACAAGAGGC
Source organism: Solenodon paradoxus (assembly GCA_004363575.1). Classification (NCBI taxonomy): domain Eukaryota; kingdom Metazoa; phylum Chordata; class Mammalia; order Eulipotyphla; family Solenodontidae; genus Solenodon; species Solenodon paradoxus. The sequence goes on along the minus strand of RJWH01004273.1, from coordinate 48,329 downwards.
CCTGGAAGCTCTCAGCACAGCCCGGATGCACCAGAGAAGCTGAGCTGGCCCAGCTGGCGTGTCTGCGGGCAGCAGTCAGCCCACGCAGAGGTGCAGGGGCGCGAGCCCTCCTCTGGGCGCTCCGCGTGCTGACTGGTGCAGCTGCTTGTGTCCAAGGGACGGGAGGCTGGTGCAGCCCCTACTTTGGGCAGCTCTGTGACTGGGTGACCCCGTCCTCTGGTTCAGCCTTTTCTTGTCTGACACATGTTGGGGATGCGGTAGGGGACCCACTGCTGCCTCCCCCGGGCCCGTGCTTGGTTTCTGCAGGCTCATTCCTGGCTCAGTTGCTTGGGGACCTAGGAGCCCCTTAAGGGCCCAGTGTTCACCCCCTTCTCTGTTTCCAGCCGTCATGGGTTCCCCATCAGGCCCAGCACCGGTTGGCACATCGTGACTCGCTGTTTGTTGGGAGAGGCTGTGCTTCCTTGCAGGAGGCAGCCGGGAGGACACTGAGTCCTGCAGGACCTGGACCGACTGAGGGAGATGTCGTTCAGTCGGGACAGGAGGCTATGTGCTGCGTGGAAGGAGCTGGCACTTCCGACATGTGGCTGGTGTGGAGAGTCGCCCTGAAAAGTGAATCCTGAATCATTTTCATGCTCATGGCCGCCCTGGGGGGGCCGGTGGCCCAGGCGCCACACACTGACTCCTAGTGACGATCGTTCCAACCTCAGACCATTGGCACTGGTCGGTCATTTGGCCCACAAGGTCCTTCCCCAGCTTCCTCATCATTCAAGCCGCGACTTAAGGGCCTGCCCCTTGCGACACCGTCCCTGATACCCCAGCCTGGGAGCCGGCTGCTGTCAGCCTCCTGTGCAGTCTTCTAGCGCCCAGAGCTCTCAGTTTCTCTGCTGAGCCTGCGCAGGGTCCTGGTGCCTGAGGACAGCTCTCGTCACAGGGCACCGGCAGCCCTGAGGGCACCTCCAGGACCCCTGGGGTTCAAGACCTCGCAGCTCCGGACGCCTGTCCCTCCAGGGTTTGCAGCCTGTACCACAGGCCATACATCGCTGCTCTCTTGGGCACATGGTGGCACCGACACGTTGTTTGGGGACAGTTTCTTGGTGCCGGGCACAAGGGAGCCAGTGCTCAGGGTGTTCATCCACTTTCTCGGAGTCTCCATTTTAAATGGCACGTTTAGAATTCCACCTGCACCTGGGAGCCAGACCTGCTAGCGGGAGGTGACAGCTGAAAGGTGCTTCTCTCGGCTGGGTGCCGAGCGGAAGGCAGGCGCTGAGCTGGGAGGGTTGGGGGCACCTCTGTACTGGCTTGAACCCCCGCGGGAAGCCCTCCCTCCACCGCTGTGGTCCTGGGCCCCTGGGACAGGCTCCAGGCTCTTGAAGAAAAAGCTTTATTCCCAGAGAACTGGTTTTGTCTGAGCAGCAGTCCTTTGTCCCTTTGCCCCGTCCCCCAGGGGGACACCTTCAGGCTCAGCTGCCACCATGCAGTCACCGTCGACGCTCGGTGTCATCCGTGGACCATTCCGACATCCCCAGCTTGCGTCACACATCGTGTGGTGCGGCTTAGTTCCGCGCCGTTCTGCCCGCGTGCACGTTTCCAGTCTAGACAGACTGTCCCTTCGCGCCACCTCTCCCTTCGCGCCTCCGGCAGCCAGTGGTGTGTTCAGACGAGAGTGTTGTCGCTTTGCGAGTTTGCGGTAGAGGGTGGGACAGCATAACCATCAGACACAGACTTTTCGCTCAGCTGCTTCTCTGAGGATCCATCGGGGTCGTGCGGACAGCCTCTCCTCCCAGAGCGGGGTTCTGAGACACGGAGATGCCACGTGTGGCCGCCTCCGTGACGGCTGCTCTGTCGTCGCGCCCAGGGCCGTGTGGACCAGGGCCTCGCAGCCCCAGGCTGCTGCCGGGCGCATGGTCTGCGCACGTTTAGTTTCATGAAAGATGCTTCTCTTTGGTCGACATGCACACGTCCTCTGGCCCCTGGAGAAAGTGGAATCCCAGCCCCTGGACCTCGGGCCCAAATTCTTCCAACTTCAGGTAACGAGGGCAGCGTCCGCGCCAGGCCCGCTTACCGCCAGGGACACAGAACCAGATGCACGGACTGTGGCAGGGAGCTGGCAGGGGAGGTTTGTCTGCAGAATGCAGGGGAGGAGGGAGTTAGTGGGGAAGAGCTCGTCCTAGTCGCCAGGGCGGCAGGCCCTCTTGGGCACTTCACAGTCCTCTAACGGGTCACCTAGATGCTGTCTTTACCCCATGTCACAGATTAACAAGCAGAGGCAGTGCTCCAGGCTGGTGCTCCCGGCTTCTCGGGCACACTCTGGCCCCCAGGAGGCAAACAGTGGAGGGGGAGCTGGTGCACGTGATGGCGTAACCTGTTGGTCTCCCTGCATTGACATGAAAGGGCATGCAAACGGCTGCATGTGCAAAGGTCCTGGGGCGGAAGCCGCATTGAGTGCGGTGAGCCAGGGAGGAGGTGGGAGGGACAGCGGCGGACTTGACACACAGAATTGTAACCCTGAGTCACCGGTTCAACCGATGTTGTGGAAAACGGCTCTGCTCTGGGGCAGAGTTCTTGGGTGTGCAATGCACAGAGCTGGGACATGAGGAGGAGACACGGGCAAACCTGCTGCTCTTGGAGGAGTGACCCCCAAGGGTCCCCGGGCTGAGACGGGCTCCGGGAGCTCGGTGTGGGGCGAAGGCCCCCGTGCGCCCTCCTCCGAGAGCAGGGAGGCCTGCAGAGCCCTGGGCACATCTGCCTCCTGATGCATTTTCTGGGCTCCCACCTCTTCCTGACACATCGGTCTCTCTCACTCCACACGGTTGTAACTGTGTCCACTGCACTGCTGCTCACTGTCCACCGTTCCGCGTCCCTGACAAGCAGTCACTGATGTCCGTGCGTCCCTGGTGCCTTGTCTGGTCAACCCAAGCCGCCTGCTGTGGAGTCTGCTGCTGCCCTGCACTGATTACGCGCTGACAGCGTACCAGCTAGCTGGGCACGACGGGGGCGGTTGCTGCCTGCCCCGTGTGATGGGGGAGCCAGGCAGGGGCCAGCAGCGCCCCCGCGGTCACGCTCCCAGGACGTTTTAGCCCACACCCAGGTCCGGGTCACGTGCCCCCGCTGCCGGGCTGAACCCCTGCTCGGTGCTCGCGGCCAAGGTCCCATGTGTCCTCTTCTCCCTTGGGGAACAGCGGGCCTTGGCATCTCCAACCTTGGGTTTTCTGCTTCTGGAAGCTGCTGTTTGAAAAGGATGTGATTCCAAGAGCTCTGAGCCTGGCCGTGCGGCGGCGACAGGTAGAAGTTTGTGACTGTCATCTGGGAGTTTGCTTTCTCGCCTGAAAGAGTCAGATTCAGCAGGGACAGGGAGACTGAGACCCAGACAGGGACATACTGGGAGCTCCCAGGAAGACATACATGCCGAGAGAGAAGGACACAAGTGATCAAGTTGGGAGACAGGTACCCAGACACCCCCATCATACCAGGAACCAGAGCCCTGATGCTCAGCCCACCCACCTTCCTGAGCCTCCTGCAGGTGGCGTCTCCCCGCCCTCTGACCTCACATAACCTCAGTCACCTCCTCAGAGGCCTGGTCTCCAAGTCGGAGCTTCACTGTGAGTGGGGGAGGGCACACAGACCTTCGGTCCTGCCCCAGAGGAGGCCTGGCAGGCAGGTCGGAGCTGCCACCTCTGAGTGGCTCTTCAGCGTGGCCCACAGCAGCTCTCACTGCGAGAGCCCCGTGCCCCATGTGGGTTCCACCCATGCAGCGTGAGCACCGAGGTGCCGCGTCAGCCAACGCTTCTGTGCGTGCCGGGAGCCAGGTGCCGGGAGCGGCCAGGAAAGGACACCATCTCGCACTCACTCCCCAGTGGGAGCCCCACTTGGCCTGACCTAGGCTGTGGTACCGTGGAATGCGGAACTTGCTCTGGGGGCTGCCGGGGCTGGGCTTTGAGGGATGAAGAGGAGCCCTTAAGTGTGGGCAGAGGAGCTTCTGCTGGCCTGTCTGCTGCTGGTCGTGCAAAGCTGCAGGACCAGGAGACAGCACCTGACAGGCCGCCGAGCCAGGGCAGCGAGGCACTGGCCAGAGAAGCTGTCGTCACACGTTCTTGGCAGCTTGAGCAGCTAGTGGGTGGCATTTGTGACCCTAGCCATGGGTTACATGGGAGAGCTTAGCACTGCAGAGAAGGACGTGGCCACAGGGCCAGTTAGCAGGGGAACTAGGAGCAGGCCGCCGAGGATGGGCCGCAGGAGAAAGGGCATCTGAGGCGGGGGACCAGCCCAGGCAGAGGCGCAGCCTCAGGGAGCAGAGATTCTGCTCGCGGACTGGGCTGCCAGGATGCTGGTGGGCTGGGAGCAGGCAGGCCATCAGTGCGCTCTAGTGGGGACTCTGGGACCCCTGACCCACGGGGGGGCAGGGAGCTCCCGTTCACGACAGCTGATGTTACAGCCCGATATGTGCCGGGAACCTCTGGCGCTCTGTACGTGCCTGTCCACCCCTTCATCTGCAGGCCCCGAGGGACACAGTGACACCCTCCCCCTCCACAAGGAAACCGAGGCGCAGAGAGTGAAGTAGCTTCCTCCTGTCTCAGGTTTGGCCCCTGCAAGAGCTGGGCCTTGGAGCCGGGCAGCCCCCACCAGCTTCTCCAGCCTCCCCAACGTCTGACCTTGGCCAGCTTGCCTCGGGCTTGTGCCCTGGTTGAGACCCAGGATGGTGGGCCCCTCACCCTCCTGACAAGAGGATCAGCGCTGAGCCCCCTCCACACAGCGCCGGGGCCGGCGACCCTTGGGAGCCCCTGCACGCGGCCATTGAGAGGTGGCTAAATACCGAGGCATTGTGGTGCCCCATTCGGCAGCGCTTTTTGTCCGAGAGGCTTGGAAACAGCCTGGCTTCACGTCCCGCTGCCACAGCCGCTGGTCTCGTGTCTGGAAACGCCAGCTCTTGAGCGTCGGTCATTGAGAGAAGCATCTGCTGGTTTCCAGGGAGCGCGCGGTGCCTCCCGAGGGCCTGCGGCCACACGAGTCCCATTGTCGGCCACACACGCGCGTGTCTGTGCCTTCGTGGTGTGGTCGTTCAGATTTTTTTAATGAAAAATTAAATGGAAGTCATCAGTGCTTGTTGTCAACCTGTAAGCCACCCTCTTTCACGAGTGACCATCGTTACCACTTTGATGTTTGACCTCATTTGCTATAAAAATGTGTCCACATTCTAGGCAATGCTGCTGTGGGTCTGCTCAGCAGCAGTGGCTGATGGCCGTCCGTCATCAGACCCGTGGACGCAGGGATCTTAGCCAGGGACCGGTCTGCCCCCCGGGGACACGTGCTGATGTTGGGCGACAGTTTGGTTGTCGTCACTTGGGGGTGATGGTGCTCCTGGCATCTGGTGGGTGGCGGCCAGGGTGTCATCACTAGACGTCCCGCCAGGATGTCTGTTCTGCACACGTCAGCCCCACACTGTCCAGCTCAAAACTGCAGTAGCGCTGCAGTTGATCAGCAGCAGGGATAATGCCAGTGTTTGGTGGCGTTTATATGGTCTCTGGTTCACTTTAGAAACCCCACAGGGTCGTCCTTACACACCCACGCTTGCGGGCCCTTCTGTCAATTTTCCTGTTGCGGGAGATCCTGGGTTTGAAGGCGGCATGAGCTTTAGTTTCATGTGACGCTGCCCCATACCCCACCGGGCCACTGGCCTCGACACGCCCGCCCGTGCCCACCCACCGCCCAGCTGTTCTCTCACCTCTGTTCACAAAATGCATTTGCTGTATTTTAAATGCTTCTCATCTCACCTGCGACGTGTCCACTGACGGCGTCGGCTCTCTGGCCGCAAGCCCGCTCCGCGCTGCCGACGGGTCTTGCACGGTGACTGATGTGACTGATGTCTTGCTGACAGCGGGTCTTTAAAGATGCTTGACATCGGTGACAATGAGGAAAAAAATGCCATTAGGTCTTTCCATGTGGATACTAGTGAGGAGGAGGAGGAGAGGCTCTGTCTGCGCCTGGAAGGAACAGGCTCCAAAATGACGGAAGCCTTTGCTCTCCCGAGTGCTTACTTCGCTGCCCCCTCAAGACCACCCCCCCTGAAAAGATGACCTCACTAGGGCTCCGCACACTTGCCTGCTGCTCACCCCTAACCCGAGGGCCCGTCACCAGGCCTGGACGAGGCTTTACCAGTCCCCAGTCCAAGGCACCTGCGCCTGTGTGGACTTGATGTGGCTTCACGTCCCTAGAGGCTGGGTCCTGGGTTTGTCTAGTCGCGCGCTTTTTGTGTGGTCGAGGTGCTTCCGTCTCCTGCTCAGACTCGTGGGGACCCTGTTGGGCTTTGGCTGGGGGACCCCCAAGTCCACTTGCCCAGAGGGAGCCCGTGGGTGTCCTGTGTGCCCAAGGGAGGGCCAGGCTTAGGGACCGCCAGAGCTCTGACCTTCTTCATAGGTGGAGGGGACAGTCTCTCTCCAGAGTGACCTCAGTCAGCAATGTCGGGAGGGACGAAGTGACTACCAGGGGCTGGACCCCCTCCTCCCCACCAGACATGATGACCGCGCCTCATTTGGGGACAGCTGTCGGGTGGGCACTGATGGTGCTCCGTGCTTACCTTCCCAGGGGACCGAGTGTCCTGCCACCGCCGTCCCCAGTGCCGACACAGGGTCACCCATGCGATGTAGCCTAGGAGGCCACTTCAGTTTTGTTCCTTTTCTAGCAACAGCGGTGCCTCTGTTGTCTTCGCATCTGCACGCACCTACTGGCCGCATCCTTGGGGCGTGGAGGGTGCCCTCCCGGCTGACCTGCCGTGGGCCTGCCACACGCATCTGTGCTCATGAGAGCAGATGTGATCCTGTCGACGATGTTCTCGGCACCTGCTCTGGGGGTAGCGCTGTTCCAGGTGCTTCTAGGATAAGTTGTCACCTCCAGGGACAGTGACATTTCGGCAGAAAATGAAAAGGCACGTAGCCTTCTTGATCAGTGCTCTGAGAAAACTGAAGCAGGCGCAAGTCTGGGGCCTGGGCAGAGCACTGATCTAGACGGGGCACTCTGGGGGCCCTTGAGGAAGCGAAGGGGGTTGGGACAGGCAGGGAGCTCAGGAAGGGAGCAAACCTTGGGACTCAGGAACCACCCTGGCTGCAAGGAAGGACTCGTGCAAAGGCCCTGTGGCACCTGGCACTTCTGCTGAACCACTGGTGAGAGCAGAGCTGGCGAGGTATTAGGTGGGGCAGCCACCTCCGGAGACAGTGCCCAGAAGCTGGCCGGTGCTCTGTCAAGCATTTGGGACTTGCTTTTCTAGACGTGTCTGGTTCCCAGCACAGTGCTGGCAGAGGGGACCCACTTCCGTGGCCCTTCCCCAGCTGCCGCGGATTCAGACGGCCTGGTGAGGGGAGAAGGGTGAGGCGTGGCCCGGGGTCTGGAGTTCTTGCTTCTGGGATGCCCCCGGGAAATGCTGGCTCCAAATTAACCATGCAGAGTGGGGTTTAGGTCATCTCTACATCTTTTTCCTAGAAGACGACGGGGTGACTTGTCTAAGGTCACAGTTGGTGACAAGGCAGGCGTCTGGCCCCAGGAACCTCGGGGGCAGACCTCACATTCATATCTACACCTGAAGGTCTAGTTCGAGCAACAGTGCAGGGAACCTCAGGGTGCCCAGCCCCTTGCTGGCCGTGGGGGACCTATGTCCTCGCAGACACGGACCAGATGGATGTCACTCGGCATCATGGGCTCGGTGCAGAGGACGCTTCTGACACACAGTGCCGTCTTGTTTTTTAAAACGAAAAGCCTGGCCTAAATTTGCTGGCCACCTCAGAAGCCTGGACAGAAAGACGCTCTGTTTTCACCTGTCAGTGGTCCCCCCTCAAGAAACGCATGTGCTGTGAGGGTGTGAATGGCTCCAGGAGTCAGAATGTTATTCCTTTGACGTCTGGTCCAATTTTATTTGAAATTCTTGGGGAGAAGGAGCTGGGTTCTTATTCAAATGCAGCGGGTGGGTGGCGGAGGGGCAGTAATTGAGGTGGCTGGAACCCCGGGCCGGCTGGGACTGCGCAGAATGACAATGAGGCCCGCCCGCCCCGGCCGTCTCATCCAGGCAGGCCTAACAAGATTAGATTTTCATAAATCTCAGACAGTGCCAATTCCTAATTCCTCGGTGTGCGGCCGGGAGGCCAGACAGGCCCGCCTGCACGGCTGCTTGGCTGCTGGTTACCCAGGAGGCCACCCCCTCCACCGCTGGGGGCAGACGGGGCGGATGGGGCGGGGCCCCTGGTCTGGAGGCGCCTGCGGGCTGGCGGGACCGGCACACGCTGGCGTCAGGAATGCGCTCCAGCACGCCCCTGCTGCCCGCGTGAACCGGCACCCCCAGTGCCAGCCGGGCTGGGCGTGCTCGTCATACGTGTCCGGGAATTCTGAGCCCCCCATGCCACCGCTCACGTGCACGCACAGCCAGTGAGCTCCATGGGATTTGAACCCGGCTCCTACTGGGGCCTCTGTTCTGGTCTCGGCTTGTCGCCTACAGGGGCCATCCATGTGGATGCAGGAGAACTGCGTCTTCACCTTCACCAGCCCCGTCCTGTGACGCTCAAGGGACACAGGCCCGAGCCACCTGGCTGTCAGCCAGCGGCACCTTCTGGGCGGTCACCAGTTCAGACCACAGATTTCACAAAAGGTGCAGCAGAAACAGGAAGAGAGAGGAGGAAGGAGCATGTCTTTCATCAAGCTGTTCGTCTCAGAGGTTCCCCCCGGCCCCGTGACACGAGCCCAGGACCCTGGGCTGCATGGGGTTGGGCCGACCAGAGGTGCTGAGCCAAACCGAACGGCTCCTCCACCAGGACGTCCGGCAAGGTCACGTTTACTGCGGTCACTTTTCCCGCTTCACAAACGCGATTCCTGGGTGCTCTTCCCCTAGTGCAGATCAGCTGCAGAGTTTGCTGACTTTGGATATAATTGATTTCCTGTTTGAGCCATAGTTTTATTATTTTTTAATTTTTATTTTAAAAGCCATCAGAGAAAGGCTGCTGCCAGGGCCTCTGAGACAAGCTCCTGCACCTGAGCCGTCGGCCTAGGGTCGCCCCCAACCTGGCCCCGCCCTCTGCTGGGCTGTGGGGTGGCAGGAGGGGAGGTGGCGGCCCACCAGTCCACGCAGGGTCTGCATCATGCCCTGGGAAGTGCCTGGAGCCCCCAGTGCCTGGCACGGGGCTGCCGACCCAGCTTCCCGACTGTTTTCCTCTGAGTTGGCAGGGAGGTGGGCCCCGCTGGCCACAGGTGCTGGCTCCAGGGGCTGTTCCACACCGGCCCTTCACGTGACTGTGCTGTCCCCGTACTCAGACCCGTTGGGTGTGGCGCCCTGGTCCTAATCAGCAGTTGGACTTCTCAGCCTCTGAGTAGCCGCCTCCCTCTCATCTGCAGTGTCTGCCCACCCTGGTCTGTGACCAGGACTGGGCCGAGTCTGTGGTCCCGGGACATGAGAGCCAAGGTGGGGCAGTGTAGGACACACCCCTGCCTGGACCAGGGGGCACTTGACCTCATGTCGTGCGGAGGAAAGGGCTGTCAGATTAGGAGACCGAGGCAGGGTATCGCGGCTCCACGTAAGACTCGGACATGGGGCCGTGTTAAAGGCCGGGCAGCTGCACAAGGGTCCCAGGTTCTGCAGACCCGCGCTCACACGCTGTCCTGTCCTGTCCTGTCCTCTGGGCCGACAAGGCCTCCGAGTCTGAACGGCCCAGCGTAGAGGGTTCTGTGAGCTGTCCTGGCTGGGCTGTCCATGTTCTCACCAGCTCATGGCCCTTTGAGCTTTGCCGTGGTTCTCGAGGCGAGGGGGCGCCTTCTCTCCCCGAGGGCCCTTCGCTGATCCACGAGCCGTCGGGCTCGGGGACTAGAGGGTCATGCCTGCGTGGGCGGAGGCCCAGCCATCTGGCGGCCAGGCCAGAGGGTCCAGTGAGCGGGGAAGTGGCCTCTCCCAGCAGGTTTCCAGAGACATGGCTTTGTGTCCCCTGAAGGCCGTGTCTCCTGGAAGGAGGCCGAGTGTGCAAGTGCCGACGGGCTAAGGTGGTTCTGGGCGCGGCTCTGAGCACATGCCCTGCGGCTCGGACCGTCGGAGCCCCTCCTGCTCCTCACACTTCGGCTGAGTTAATTCAGTCCTGTCGAACCCCAGCTCCAGGCTTAGGGGTTTGCTATAACTACGTGCTGCTGAGCCCCCCGAGGGAGCCCCCCAACCTGTGTGAGCACCGGGCCACCCACAGCTCTGTGGGGCAGGCACCCCGAGTCTGCTGTTACATGGGAAGCTGGGATGGGCCTGGGGTCTGGGGGCTGGCTCCCTGCTGCTGGCCTGCTGAGCCTTGTCCTTTGTCCACATTGCCCACTGGCCCTGCTGCCTCAGCCGCAGCTCATCACTGACGGGCTGCAGGCCACCAGGGCCTGGCCAGGACAAAGGCGCCCATAGCTGCCTCCCCCACCCGGCGTGGGCTGGGCCCTGGAGGCCGCAGCAGGAGGGGCAGCAGTGCCCACCGCCTCAGTCCAGCTGGGGTGAAGAGTGCATGGGCTGGGGGTGCCGGCCCCTCTCGGGAGGGGGTGCCGGTGCCTCACAAAGCAGGCTTGTGTGTCCTGAATGGGCAGCTTTATCCCTGACCCGAGCAGACGGGCCCGGGCCCCGCAGAATCGGGCCAGGCGGCCCAGCCTGTCTGGGGAGGCGGGCAGGGGGCCAGTTGCCAGTCTGAGGCCTGGGGGCCTGGCCTCTGCCCAACCCAGGCCTGCCCTCCTGGCGGGAAAGCGAGGCCTCCCAGGGTGCCTGGTTAGGCAGGCTGATTTCTGCAGGCAGCCGGCCAGGGGAGCCACGCCACAGCCCTGGCTTGTTCCTGCTCCCCCTGCTCCTCTGGGTGAGATGGGCATGCGGGAGGCAGCCAGGCCCAGGTGGGATTCCTGGGTGCTGAGAGCTGCCAGCCTTGGCTCCTGAATCTGTACACTGATGCCCTGTGAGATGACAGAGGACTCTGGGTACACTCAGCCCCCCGCGCAGCCTTTGGCAAACCCTCTCTCTCGCTCTCCGGGTGTCCTGCTCACTGCAGGGTGTGCGGCAGCCCCTTGGGCCCCACCCGGAAGATGCCAGGAGCTCCAGTCTGTCTGCCACTCCTGGGGGAGACTTGCCCCGGAACGACTGGGGGGCGCCTGGTGGAGTGAGAAGGTGGCCGCCCCGTGGACTTCGGGGAGCGGGGCCGTGTGGGGCAGCTTCCGCCGCTGCCAGGAGCCTCCTCGGCTGCACCTGACGTGGGCAGCGGGGTGTGGGGTTTGGGTGGGTGTCGGCATCTCCTGCTGCGCCCCCGCACCTCCTCTGCCCTTGGGGGGCCGGCCGCTGGCACCCAGCAGGCCAGCTGCCAAACCACGACCCCCACCCCAGGGAGCCTCTTCCCTTCCGGCGCTGGAGCCCTTTTCCACCTTTGAGGGAAAAATCAAAACCCCAAGAAAGAAACGAGGGCTGCAGCATCTGTGGGCCCCTCACCCAGAGACAGTCCTCGTACACACGCCTTCCTGCCGGGGGGTGTGAGCACGAGCGCGTGCGTTGTGCGTGTTCGCTGCTGTCATAGGGGGCTGCTGTCTTTGTGAGAATGTGTTTGTGTTTAACGTTCGTGTGCTGGGGTGTCACATGTGTATGTAAATGTGGGGTGTGCAAGTTGGGGCGCGTCGGTGCCGGGGGAATCGCGCGTGGGGTGCTCTGGGGACTGTGCTGGGGCGCCCGAGTCTCACGTGTCCCCTTGCCCCGCAGCGGAGCTGGAGTTCGTGGAGATCACGGTCATCGTGCTGGTGGTGATGGTCATGGTGGTGGTGATCACGTGTCTGCTGAACCACTACAAGCTGTCCGCGCGCTCCTTCATCGGCCGGCACGGCCGGGGCCGCGGGCGGGAGGACGCCCTCTCCTCGGTGAGTGGCCCTGAGCTGTCCCCACCCTCCTTCATCGGCCGGCACAGCCAGGGCCGCAGGCAGGGCTGGCACCCACCAGCCCCTTGGTGGCTGTGGCCCCAGGTGCCCAAGCACAGGGGAAGGAGAGTGGGCAGGACGGGTGAGGGGTCACATGCTCACACAGGATTGCTGGCCCTTGCCCTGGGCCCCGGGGACCGGGACCTATGGCCAGAGCTGACTTCCAGGTCAGGTGACAGGTTGCATGGAACCCGCAGGGAGGGCAAGGAAGCTGGGGTCCGGCCAGCCGGCGGGGGCTGGGCGTCCTAGGACAGGCAGAGGCCTGATGGGACTGGGTACTGGGGGAGGCCAGCGACCCTTTTGTGCCAAGCCCTGCAGGTGTTTGTGTTGAGACACAGTGACAGGTCACTGGGAGCCTGGGTCTAATGCCAGTTCCTCTGGTCTTGGCCGGGTGCCCCGAACTGGTCCCTGATCTGTGACGCAGGGCTTCATCTGACGACCGCATTCCACTTCCAGAGGACTCGGGCTTAGCACAGAGGGAGGGCCCGGCCCTTGCCGGCCAAGACTGCACTCCATCCGTTTATTCGTCCGTCGGAGCCCTCTGTGCTGCAGCCCTCACGGGCATTGGGCAATGACAAGCAAGTCTCTTGGGGCCGCTGCCTTGTGTCTGCACCCAGACGGACAGTGATGTCGAGTGCTGTGAAGGAAGCTGGGGCCTGTTACTGAGAACTGGAAGGGTGGAGTGGGGTGGCCAGGACAGGCTGAGGCCATTCTCCTAAGGAGGACGTGAGGTTGGGACCGACGGGTGAGGGACAAGTGGAGGGAGTGAGGACAACTGCGCACTGGAGGGAACGTTGCTGGTGTCACCCTACACTCAGACGCGAGGCTTGTGACAGCACTGAGCAGTCTGGAGACCCCAGGGCCAGCCTGAAGATTCCACCCCCCGGGAACCGATGGGGGTCCCCTGGGCAGGTGACGTCTGTCCTCCAGCTGTGAGCCCCTCCCCTCCCCTGTGACCTTGGTGGCCAGAGAGAGATGTTGGCCCTAAGTGGTTTCCATCTGCACGCCTGTGTGTAAGACCCAGATGACCAGCCGGGGAGAAGGGGCACGTGCGACCCCAGGCTGTGGGCGGGCGCCTCTCCGGGCCCTGGAGCCCAGGCAGAGAACACGGGGAGGCCCCGGTGCTGGGGACCTGGCATGGCAGCTGCGCCGAGTCTGGGGGTGTGCCAGGTTGGCCAGGCCTGTCCCTGGCAGGTCTGGGCACCTCCACCCGCTTCACCGCGGCCTCAGCATGGTTCCAGGTTGCCAGGGCCGGGGGCGTTTGTGCCGGTCGCGCTGACAGAGCCGTCGGAGGCGCTGCTCCGCAGGAAGCCAGGGCCTCGAAGGCCCAGGGCACTCAAGTGTTTATTTGCCGAGACTGTTGCCCAGTGACGGCCTGGGCAGCTCTGTGAGGCGTGGTGCCCGCCAGGCCTGCGCCCGTGAGCCCCTCGGGCCCCCACTCGACAGGGGAGACTGGGGCGCAGAGAGGGGAGCATCTTCCTAAGGCCACGCAGCCTTCGAGAGTGAGTTGAAGAGCCTTAGCCTTGGCCCTGTCTCCGAGCCGGGGCGAGCGAAACACTTTGCATAAGCAGGGGACACTGCTGGTGACATGGATCTGGGGTCCATCTTGCCCTCCCACCCTTTTCGCCCTGCCCACCCCGCGGCCTGGGATGAGGGCGGCCCGGAGTGCGGATGCCGCAGCCCCGCCAACAAGGGAGGGCAGCCCTGGGCCCAGACGGAGGTTGGGACGCAGCTGAGTTCCTGGTCACCCGTGGGTAAGTCTCCCCACCCCCGCACCGTCTAGCCGCCAGCGGCACGGCCTCTGGGGAGCCTGCTGGGTAAACAGGAGCCTCGTGAGGCCTGGACTGAGTGAGGCAGCTTCCCTGTGGGACCATCGCCAGACAGGGCACGTCTGAGGAGTTTGGAGCCTGGTGACCTCCCAGAGAGACCCAGACCTGGCCGCTGTCTGCCTCCTGCCTCAGCTGCCCTGCGCCGGCCTTAGCATCACCCCACCCGGCGGCGTTCCCGGGGGAGCTGGACCGTTTGGGGTAATTCAACACAATGTCCGTCCCAGCCCCCAGGCTCAGGTCTTGGAGTTTGTCGTGGGGGGACAGTGACGGAGTGTCCACCTGTAAAGGCAGGTGCACCAGCACCCCTGCCCTTTTCTGGGTCCCTGAGCTTTGCTTTCAGGCACTAGTTGGACCCACAGTCCCTCCTTTGAATGTCCCCTCCTTGGTTTCGTAGTTCTCCCCAGAGGCTTATTGTCTGGAGCAGTCTGAAGTCTCCGGGCTCCCTCCGCGTGGCTCAGCGGGCCCGGGGGCATGGATTCAGACTCGAGGCTTAGGCAGGGCTCTTTGTCCCCAAACCAGCCTTCTGCGTGGCCACATGTGTCCCACCAGGCCCGTTCCCTGGGGAGGGACTGGGCGCAGGGACCGGATCCAGCAACCTGGGCCAGGGCGTGTGTGCAGAAGTGTCCAGGTCCCCCTGGGACTGGGTCCCACCCTGGTGTCTGACAACGTTTTACATGGGGCCTGGCACCTGCTGCACACCTGCTGCGGGCACTGCCAGCCGCTGGGCCCCAGGACGTGCTGGCCCATCTCAAGTCAGCAGACAGAAGGTGCACGAGGCCAGGCGGGCCAGGGGAGCCTCCAGAGTTGGCACCCCTGTGCAGATTGAGGCAGATGAGGTCATCGGGAGGGGACTGCAGCTCGGGCTCGTGTGGGTCAGGTCCAGAGGCGAGAGCGATGACGCGTGCCACACAGCCCCTCCTAGCGGTGCTGAGCGCCGTCATCAGTCCACAGTCATCAGTCCACAGTGCGGACGGCGGGGACACAGGAGAGGGAAGCAGCAGAGATAAGGGTCCTGGTGCGGAGTGGGAGCTCCTGGGGACAGGGTGGAAGTGAGGAGTGGCCGGGGGTTCACACACAGGTGGCAACTGGCCTCTGAGGAGGAAGGACCCCTGGGCGGGGGGCGGGTAGAGTGGAGGCAGGAGACCCCTGGGACACCCCCCCGGGACCAGCAGCATCTGGGTGCATTGCAGCCCCCCCCCCAGCTCTCCTCTACCCGAACCTGCCTTTTATTAGGACCTGAGATTGGCTCCCAAGTTCAGGTCTGGGCAGCGGGCTCCATGCCCACCGGGTGCACGCTGGACACCTGGGCTGAGCCGTGGGGCGCAGGGTGGCTCCAGCACACACTGGAGGGCAAGTCAGGGCTTGGGGGTGGGAAGAGGATGGCCAGGGAGAAGGAGGGAGCTTTCAGGGACGACCCCGCGGGCCATGCACCTGGGAGAACGCCGGGTCATTCACGAGTCAGGAACGTGGTAGGGCGTCGCGTGGGCTGTCACCCGAGGCTTCCTGTCAAGCACAGCTGGAAGCCTGTCACGGTCCGGCAGGGCCAGGCTGAGACGGTGCCGGGCTGCGGGAGCCTGGCGAGGGCATGGCCCGTGGTGGCCCCTGGAGGCCCCTGGAGGAGGTCCCGTCAGCCAGGTGTGGGGCGGTCGCCTGCGCAGGGCCCGGGGCTGCGGGCCTCTCATTTGGCTTGTGTGGGTCACCTTTCATCCAACGTGGCCTTGGCTGCTGGCACCCTTCCCTGGGGCTCTACCACACGGGCAGCAGATGTCCCTTCTGCTTTCCGGCACACGCACAGGCTGTGCCAGGGCCCCGGGGGGCCGGGGATGGGTGGGTGAGGGTTTGGATCCCAGGGCTGCCTCCTACCAGCCGGGCTAACTCAGCAGGCGAATTGCCCTCTGACCTTGGGATTGTTGGGAAAACTGGGAGTTTGGCGTCAGCATGGCCGTGCGGTTACTAAGACCGGTGATGAAACGGACATTGAGGAGCGTGTTAACCGAGATGTGTCCGTCTGCCCCTTGCGTCCCCACGCCTGGAACAAACTAGGCCTAGAGACTGGGAGCAGCCCCGGGACGGTTTGCAAGCCACAGAGCCCCCTAGTGACCGTGTGAGAAGTAGCTGCCCTCTGCACGCCCCTCCCTCACCTGGAAACCGAGGAAATGTGCCCCCGAGGGACCTTTTGAGGTGATGGATGTGTTTGTTATCTTGATACGGTGATGCGTTCCTGGTATAGACAGAGGCCCAAAGTCACCTGCAGCCTCTGCAGCGGGCAGCTGGGGGAGAGCCAGCACCTGGGCGTCCTGGGCAGCTTGGAATCCAGCACCAGCCTCCTGGGGTCTTGGGGGGCGGACCAAGACCCCTCCTGGAATCCAGAGCAGAGAGTGGAAGCCTCCTGAGGTGGCCGCTAGGTGCCGAGCCCCTGGTCGCGAGCTTGGCACCGCAGCGGGCCTGCTTGGCTTCCACGTTCCTTGGCTGACCCTGTCGTGAAGGGCACTTGGCTTATGAATTCGCCTCTGTTCCTTCTATAAACCGGTCTGTCAGCAGTGAGGTCATGTAAAGCCCGCTGACCTCACGTACTGCAGAGCCAGAACGTTTGGCCTCTGAGTGTGGTAGGTAGGCGACCAGGTCGGTGTGTTTACACTCTGTGATGTTCACACAAAATTGCCTAATGACGCCTTAGGACACGTCCCCATCTAGAGTGACACAGGACTGACCGTACGGGGACAGGATGATTACAGGCACAAGAGCCACTGTGAAGGATTGCTAGTGCAGAGGACCCTTCAGCGATGGTGTCAGGGGAGGTCTGCAGGGGCACTGGAATTGAAAAGCATCCCGCTGTGCCTCGGGACAGCCGTGCAAAGGCCCTGAGGTGCACACAGCATGTGGCACACTGACCAGTGGGTTGGTGTGGCTGAGGGCCTGGCCCTGCATCCTACTGACCCGCCCACCCCTCTCCTCCCTCACAGGAAGGATGCCTCTGGCCCTCGGAGAGCACTGTGTCAGGCAGCGGGATCCCCGAGGTGAGGCCCCTCCCTGCCTCTCCCTTCTAACCCCCTTGGGGCGTGAGGCATGTCCCCTTCACCAGACTGGAAGAGCGTTGGCTGCAAACGCCCACGCCTTTGTCCTTGTCTGCAGACTTCCCCTGGCCGGGCTCCCCTGCCCAGGACTGTCATGGTACCTGGACCTGGGAAGGAGCCAGGGCCTGTGGGGGGCGGGTACCTGACATCTGCTCAATCGCTGCCCAGTTTACACCCTGGCAGTGCCCTCATCGGGTTCCAGCCAAGTCCGCACGCTCACCCAGCCCCTTCCTGGCCCGGCCTTCCCCTCACTGTCTCCCCAGAAAAAGAGTCGCATGCAGTCCATCCCAGGCCTGGCCTGACTTCCGGGGTCCCTCACTCTGCTCTAACTGAACCCCCACCCCCCCACCAGCCACAGGTCTATGCCCCACCGCGACCCACCGACCGCCTGTCCGTGCCCCCCTTCGCCCAGCGGGACCGCTTCCACCGCTTCCAACCCACCTACCCGTACCTGCAGCCTGAGATTGACCTGCCGCCCACCATCTCGCTGTCGGACGGGGAGGAGCCCCCGCCCTATCAGGGCCCTTGCACCCTGCAGCTGCGGGACCCCGAGCAGCAGATGGAGCTGAACCGAGAGTCGGTGCGTGCCCCGCCCAACAGAACCATCTTCGACAGCGACCTGATGGACAGCGCCATGCTGGGCGGCCCCTGTCCCCCCAGCAGTAACTCGGGCATCAGTGCCACGTGCTACGGGGGCGGTGGGCGCATGGAGGGGCCGCCCCCCACCTACAGCGAGGTCATCGGCCACTACCCTGGCTCCTCCTTCCAGCACCAGCAGAGCAGCGGGCCGCCCTCCTTGCTGGAGGGGACCCGGCCCCACCACGCACAGCTTGCCCCTCTGGAGAGCACGGCTCCCTGGAGCAAAGAGAAGGAGAAACAGAAGGGGCACCCTCTCTAGAGGCCCCGGGGCGGCCCCGGGTCGGAGGCCAACACTCGGCACTTCTTAGAAGAGAGGCAGATGAGGGGGCGTCACGTCACGAAAGACGGTGCCTAGCCGCCTCTCCCCACCTCTGTGTATAAATATCCACGTGTTCTGTCTGGTCTGAATGTGCAGCTGAGAGAGCTTGCAAAAAACCACGTTTCTTTGTTGAGCTGTGTCTCGAAGGCAAAAGAGAAAAAAAACCAACCCTACACTAGTCTTTTCTGTTTCTCGTTGAGCTGTGTGCTTGAATGCTTATCTTCTGTTTATGATTTCACTTAACTTTAAAGACATATTTGCACAAAACCTTTGTTTAAAGATCTGCAATATTATATATATAAATATATATATATAAAGTAAGAGAAACTGTATTGCCAGGGCAGGAGTATTTTTGTATTAGAAGAGGCCTATTGAAAAAAAAAAAAAAGTTGTTTTCTGAACTAGAAGAGAAAAAAAATGGCAATTTTTGAGTGCCAACTCAGAAGGTGTATGTGACCTTGTAAAGAAAAAAGAAATGACAAAGCAGGGGTTTAGAGTTATTTATATAAATGTTGAGCTTTTGCACTATTTTTTAATATAAATATGTCAGTGCTTGTTTGATGGAAACTTCTGTTGTGTCTGTGAGACTAGGGGAGAAGAGTCAGTGGGGCGGAGCCCGTGGAGGGGAGCCGTCTTCCTGTCCGCGGGCGCCCTGTCCCGGATAGATTCTTCCCGCCTTATACATTCCCCCCGAAGGCAGTCAGCTGTCCCCTCTGGGCCAGAACAGACGGGACTGCAAGCCACCGGGAGCGTTACTAACACACCCGCGTCTGGGTGGTGGCCCGGCCTTCCCTAAAATGAAAATAAACTGTTACTGAAGGAATCTTAGTTTTTCTTCCTTTTTTTTTTTTTAACTGCCAGGTCCCGTAGGAAGGGGCTCAGGCGCCTGGCAGTCGCACGGCTCCCTGTGCGTGTTGCCAAGGACGCGCGCAAGGGATTTAGGTGGCTTGTGGGTGAGAGGAAGTGCCGCTGGTTCCAGAACGCGCTGGAAAGGTTGGCGCGTCCCCGGCGTCTAGGAAAGGCCCGAAGTGTTAGGGATTTGCCTTCGCCCTGTCTTTCTCTTTTTGTACCGCTTGCTTCTCACTGAACAGGCCAATGAAGCGACCAGAGATGACCGGTGTCGTGCCCAGGTTTCTCCCAGACACGCGACAGGTGGGGCTGTCGCACCTGGCAGATGCCTGCTTCCTGCCTCAGAAGCAGGACTCTTGAAATCTCTCTCGCATTCTCATTCCGCGAAAACAGTCGTCTTGGATGTGTGTGTGTGTGTGTGTGTGTGTGTGTGTGTGTGTGTCTCTCGCCACGTCGCGCTACCAGACTCACCTGCTGTTGGCCGACACCTTGCTGAGTAGACGGGGTTGGCGGGACCCTGGTTGGTGGCTGGCGGATGAAGGGTCCTGGTGCAGAGCAGACGGGACTGGGCTCCCTTAGGATCTGTTAGGGGCGGTGGCTGGCGCTGGGGGTCCTCACACCGAGGAGCTGTTCCTCCCTGGGGAGACCCCCAGATGGGAGACACCCCGCCACGCCCCAGCAAGCCGGCCGCCCAGGGTGGCATCTTCATTCCCGGCAGGAGGCTGACTGCTGCCGGCAGAAAAGGAGTCACAAGAGGCAGTGACGTGTTGAAGGAGCTTTTCCATTCCTTGAAAAAAAATCTGAGAACAGTTGTAAAGTTCTGACCACTGGAACTCTATACATTTTAAGAACTTGGTGACCAGCCCGGGTGTGGCCCGACTGTCCGCTGACCAGTCTGGCAGAAAGTTCCTCACCTTGACAATGACCCCTGCCCCTCAAGGGGCCTTCAGCCCACGTGTCACTTCTCTCTCCAAAGTTGTGCAGAGAGAGCGGGATCGTTTCTCCCTCTGGGCACAGGGACACGTTTATAAATCACATTTTTAAGAACCTGTCTTTCCTGTGTGTGAAGTGTCTCCCTAGTGCCTTATGGAGGACGCAGCTGGCCGTTCCGTCCGGCGGGGCCTCAGTCACCGGGACCCGCCTTGCCACTCTTGGTCAACAAAGGGCTTCTGCTTCTTTTTAAATGCCCCTACCACCGCCCTGTGGTGCCCACCCTCCCTGCGCCTTGGATGTGCCCTTGGTCAGGTGACGGACGTCCTCCGGCCTCTCCAGCCTCTTGTCCAGTCCTGTGTCTTACCCCCCTCCCCCCACCAGTGGAAAATATAAGACCTTGTGTGTGTGAATGGCGTCAGCTGGGACCAGTTCAAGGCACGCGACCCACGTGGCTTTGTGGTCTGGTCTGCTGGCCACGTTCACAGCGAGGGCAGGCGTGCCTTCCCCTGACCACCACGTGGAGTCAGGGCCTCCTGCAGCCGTGGCAGGTGTCAGTGACACTCTGGGATGCACGTCTGCCCCTCAGTGTTGGCAGTTAAGGCCTCTGAGCACCTCTCAGGAGACCCCTCTCCCACTAGAAGTTTAGGGGGTCCTCAGTGGCCAGTTGGAGGGGACCAGGCTGGGCTCAGAAGGTGGCTCTCCACTCCTTGCTTCCCTGCTGGTAAGTCCCGTTTCCCAGGGAAAGCCGGTGTGCCCAGTGGCCCCCA
This sequence comes from Solenodon paradoxus, assembly GCA_004363575.1. Taxonomy (NCBI): domain Eukaryota; kingdom Metazoa; phylum Chordata; class Mammalia; order Eulipotyphla; family Solenodontidae; genus Solenodon; species Solenodon paradoxus. Next base: position 27,991 of record RJWH01004273.1, on the reverse strand, counting down.
CTGCGTTTGCAGGGAGCCCCTGTCCGTCCCATCCTTGTCTGTCTGCTGAGTGAATGATGCATTTCCGTGTTTGGTTGTTTTTTCCTCCCTTCCACGTGCAACACAAAACTTCAGATCCGTCAGACATCCTGATGATAAAGATATTTTCTCCCCCGGAAACTGCGTTTCACCTCTGCTGGACTGCAGGTGGGGACGCTCACGAAGCCACGGCGGGTGGGCAGCGGGCGGGCAGCAGGTGGGCAGCGGGCGGGCGCCGGGGAGGCTGGGAGTGCGCTCTGCGCTGGACAGCGCTCCTGGCAGCCCTGTGCCCACAATGAACTTGGTCAGCGCCCCGGGGCAATGGGGGGCAGCGCCCACGCGGCTGCTCACAGACTGGATGCCAATCTGCAGGCCTGATGAAATGCTCGTGTGTCACTAATCATTAGTGGTGATGATGACGTTCTGAAAAGCTGCAATACTTATTCAATAAATTTTACAAGTCTTTGGAATGAGACTTTTTGCTTCCACGCCCTGCTTTCCCTCCCCGTCTCCCCCACAGGCTCAGCCACACCCCGAGACGCCTCGAGGGAGGAGACTGATCCTCCGAGCTGCTGTGTGACTTCCACACTGATTGCCAGCAGTGCCTTCGGCCTCTTTCCCTTCAGGGAGCCCCGTGAAAACACTGGCTCAGGCCCGCCCTGTGGAGTAGCGGTTGAGTCAGCTGCCTCCAGTCAAGTGCTGTCCACACACATCCCAAGGACATGGGTTCATGTTATGGGGCCGGGGCGGGGGTTGGGGGGCAACCAAGATGAAAATCTAAGTAAAATAAAAAGCTTCCTCCTCTTCCTGCCTGCTGCCCTCTCACCTTCATTCCTGCTCGCATCTTTCCTTCAAAAAAAAAAAATCAGGCAGAGGTGTCTAATGAAAAGCGGTATTGGGTTAAGAGTTTGCTGAACATGACCGGCTTTGCTGCCTTCTTGGAAAACCAGCGTTCTCTCCGACATGATGGGCACTCTGACAGGGTCTGCAGGAAAGAGTCGGGTGGGCCTTTCCAGAAGTCGGGGCTGAGACTTAAGACGTGTCAAGGCGGTGCTCCCTGGGACAATTAGGGGGTCATGGAGACGACAGGCTGCGCAAAGGGAGTGGTTTGGGCAGGACGCCACCTCAGCCGGATCCCAGGGAACGTGGGTCTGGGCTGCAACTGCCCCCCAAGGGGGAAAGCGGCTCCCAGACACCCCTGGCTTGCGGAGCACAGCCGGGCACTTTGGGGTTCTGAAAGGCCCTCAGAAGACGTCCCCAGGTGCCAGCCAACCAGGACCTGTCAGGGTGGGGAAGGGGGCACAGAATCTTAAAAAGGAACCCAGTGGGGTACCCACAGTGCCCATTTCAGAAATCGTTTCTTCAAACAGAACTATTTTTCATGTCTGACCTGGGTTTAAAAACCAGTCAAACAACGCTGACTGCCAGGAATGACCCTTGGGTCAGCTCTTGAGCCCAGACTGGGGCAGCTTACCCGGTGGGAAAAGTCTGAGGTCACAAAGCCCAGGGGGAGCCTGAAGAGCTCGTCACCGTCAGGGTGAGAGGGGATTCCCCCCTCATGCCCGGCCTCTCACGAGGGGCCATGCCCGTGCTGACCCCAGTCACCTGTCTGCAGTGCCGGCTGGGGCGCCGGGAGGAGGGGTCGGATACGGTCCCGTCTGCAAGTCTTCAGAAGGTGCCGGGTGCACGGTACCAGCCACGCATGAACAGCGGGCTCCAGGGGGTTCACGCAGCCTCCCGAGGCTTCTGATCAGTCTGCGAGTCCCGGGCTGTGCTCGTGGCAGCACCCCTCCCCGGTCAGCGGGCAGGACGAGAGGAGGCCCTGCCCAGCGTGATGGAGCCACAGCCCTCGGAAGGGTGACCATGTGGCTGCTTGCCGCTGCCTGCCTGCTGGGGATACCAGCGCGTGGGACCCAGCGCTGACCCCAAAGAGCTCCCCCTTTGGTTTCAGAGGCTGACTCCCCTGCTGGCATCACGTGCAAAGTGGGAAGGCAAGGCAGGAGGCTGTGAGGAGCCGGGGAGGGTTTGCAAGGCGGGATTTGGGGCTTAGAAATACTAGCAATACATTCACCAGGAGCCCCCCCAGAGTCTCGAGGCAAAGCAGTGCCTTGGGGGGCCGAGCCCCCACCCGCCTGCACGTGGCCTGGAGGGGTGGGCGTGGATGGGGGCCGGGGGCCGGGAGCCCAGCACAGTTGGACCATCAGGAGGAGGACCCATCTCATGCAGCTGTGGTCACCCACCGTGTGCCACACAGACACTATCCTCCCCTCGCAGTCCACAGGCCAGGGTGGTCCTCCCCACCCTGCCGCAGACGTGGCCTGGAAATGGGTGGTTTCAGGTGCCCCCAGCACCCAAGCTCAGCAGGGAGCTGGTCTGGCTCCCCCACCACACGACCCAGGCTGACGTACTCTGAGAAACTCAGAATCTGGCCGGAGCTGGTCTGGCTCCCCCACCACACGACCCAGGCTGACGTGCTCTGAGAAACTCAGAATCTGGCCGAGCATCAGGGGATTCCTGCCCCGTCACCCACCAGTGGCCCTCCTGGGCCCCTCCTCTCGCCTCACGGCCCCCTGTGGTGGGGTGGGGGAGCACTTTCGGAAGCACCTCGTTTTGTGTGTGTCCCTCCGCACTGGCCCTGGGGAACATCCTATTTCATGCCTGCCTCCCACCCTGGGGTCGGAGGTGCCAACCCCTAATCTGGAGGGCTAAGAGCCTGCCGTGGATGCAGGAGGAAGCGCCCAGGCCCTGTCCACACTACCACTCCTCCCAGCGCACCAGCAAACAGCATCTGATGTCCCCCAGTGCTCCCCTCCTCCCTCATTCTCAGGACCGGATTGCTGCTGTCCCCTCTGCCAAGTTTGCCCTCTCCAGCCTTTACTGTCCTGACCTTCTTTCAAGCATAAAACCCAACTCAGACAGCACCTCCTCCAGGGAGCCTTCCAGGAGACCTGAGCTGGGTCGACCACACTTCTCTGCCAATCAGTGCACTGTCGTGAGTTCCTGGCTCATCCCCCCAGAGACGGAGCTGCAAGAGGTCAGAACCAGGGCCTTGTCACATCTGGGGAGGAAACACATGCCTGCGAGAGTGAGGGCACCTGCATGTCCCCATCTCCCTTCTCACAACACCCCCATTCCGTAGACGTGGAAACTGAGGCACGGAGTGGTCAGCTGTCCTCCCTGTCACCAGCTCATATGCTCAGCCACCCTCCTCAAACCCCCGCATGCGACAAACAGGCTACAGAGGACTCAGTCCCTATGTCCAGCAGAGGGAGAGACCACCCCTCATTCGGACAGAGACATCCGCCGGGTGTCTCCCCTGCTGTCCACTCCCCTCCATGGGGACAGGTGGACACAGGAGACAGCATGGACATCAGCGCAAGATCCCCCTGTGTCACCTGGGGGCTTCTGCTCACAAGTCAGAGAAAACAAGCAGATAGCAATTTAAGTGCCAAGAACATGTACTGTTTTTAAAGCAAGGCATTCCAAGGAGTGTCAGGGCCCCAGCTCTGCTGCCTGCCCTGTCTGGCCCCTGAGCTCTTTGAATCTGCCCTCGAGATCTTAGTCAGCAAACTGTGTTCCATGGCCCAAATCCCCAGTGGCCTGTTTTCGTCAATAAGTTTTATTGGAACATAGACACACCAGCTTATTCACACATTTTCTATGACTGGTTTTGTGCTCTAATGGCAAAGTTGAGTAGTGACCACCGAGATGTTATGGCCCACAAAGCCTAAAACATTTACTATCTAACCCTTGACAGAAAGTTTCCCAAGGTCAGCTTTAGATCCCCATGTGGCTGCAAAGTGGCTGCCACAGCTCCAGACATTACATCCAAAGATATAAAAGAGGGCCTTTTTTTTTTTCTTCTTCTTCTTTTTTGTTTTTTAAACAAACTTGGAAAAACAGACTTTACACACTCAAACCAGTTGGATAAATACCTAGAACAATCATTTCTGGTTAGTCTAATAAGATGATGCTTAGCTTTGCAAGAAATTTCCCACCTGTTTGTCACTTGTATTCTTGCCACCCATGAGCGAGAGCGCCTGTGGCTCTGAATCTTCACCAGCAATGGGTGTTGTTGCCTTTTGTTCTGCAGTCATTCCATGGATGTGTAGAGGTGACTCCTTGTTGTTCGCCTTTGAAATCCCCTAGTGGCAAATGACTTTTAGCTTCTTCGGTGAGACATCTGTTTAGATCTCACCCATGACTGCTTTATCTTTGGAGTATGCAAAGCCTCCTCTTTTCTTCTTTAGCCTTATGTTGACGATTCTAGACCTTTTATCTTCCCACACAAACGTCCGAATTAGGGTGTTAATATATGCAGCACATTCTGCCGGGATTTTGATGGGAATTGTATGGAAGCATGAAATCAATTTGTGAAGAACTGACATCTCACAATATTGAATCTTCTAGTCCGTGAAGACAGAATCTCCATTTATGTAGATCTCTGATTTCTTTCAACAGAGTTTTAACATTTTAGGCAGATGGAGTTTGTACATATTTTGTTAGGTTTACATTTTGGAGGGTTTTTTTAATTAATTTCAAATTTCAGTGGTTTATTGCTGGTATAGAGGAGAGTAATTAACGTTTTTTGTTGTTAAAGGAAAGGCACAGGCAGGAATAAAGGTAAGCAGACAGGCAGGCAGGAAGAGAGACCAGGAAGAAGCGCTTTATTTTATTTTAGACGAGGAAGAAGCACAAAATAAATAGTTGTTCATCTTTGTTGTTCCTGCCGGTCCCGGGGCATGAACCAGGGACCCTGGGATGTTTGTGGACTCTGCCCAATCCTTGCTCCACCAGGTCGCACCAGTAATTGAATTTTATATATTAACTTTGCATCTTGAGATCCTTTTATTATCACTTATTAGTTCCAGGAGGTTTTTTTAAGTGTTGTTGATTATTTAGTATTTTTTCCACCCAGATGCTCGTGTCATCTGTGAAGAAAAGCAGCTGTTTTATTCCTTTTCTCTCTGCATATGTTTTATTTCCTTTCATTGTCTCATTGTACTGGCTAGGACTTTCAATATGATGACAAATGGAAAAGTGAGACAGGACATTCTTGCGTTGGTCTTGATCTCAGGGGCAAAGCTACCAGCTTCTCCTTGTTAAGAAGAATACTAACTCGAAGGTTATTTAAATAAACATGCTCAATAGCTGGAATAAGTGCCTCTCTCTTCTCATTTGTAGAGAATTTTTCTTAAATAGGTGTTGAATTTTGTCAGATCCATTTTCTGCATCAGTTGACATGGCTTTTGCCTGTTGGTGTGGATGACGTTACTGCAGTTTTGGGTTTGAACTTATCTCATAGACCCGGTATCGGTCCCATCTGGCCACGCTCTATAACTGTTTTTAACCCTTGACAAATTTGACTGTTAATGTTTTGTTGAAGATGTTGGCATCTATGTCCATGAGAAATATTGGTCTGCAGTTTTTATGTTTTATGACACCGCTATATAATTCTAGTCTTCAGGTCATGCCAGCCTCATAGAATGAGTTAGAGAATGTTTCTTCTATTTCTATTTTTTAGAGCAAAGTGTAAAGATTCAGAATCATTTCTTGCTTAAATATTTCATGGAATTTACCAATAAAACCATCTGAGCCTAGTGCTTCCACTTTCAGAATTTTATTAATTATACATTTTAAATGTCTTTATTGATAAAAGCTTATACAGAGGACTTCTTCTGGGGTGAGATTTCTAGATTCTGTCTTGAAAGAGTTGTTCCATTTCACTTGTTGCCACATTTACAGACACAGAATTTAATATTTAGTATTAAGTTGTGGGCTCAGTAATGAAAACTTCCCTTTCGTTTCCAATATCAGTCACTTCTGTCTTCTAGTTAGTCTCGCTATTGGCTTATCGATTGCATTAGCAGTTTCTAAGATATAACTTTGTGTTCTTGATCATTTCTATTGCTTTACTGTCTTTATTTTCACTGGTTTCTGCTCTCACGATTATTCTTTCTATCCATCAGTTTCCTTTACATTTAAATTGTTCCCTTTAGAGCTTCCTAAGGTGTTAACTTAGATAATTCATTTGAGATGTTTCTCACACACATACACGTATGCATTAGTGCTTTGAAATTCTAGTGCTGCTTTGGTTATAACCCTTCCCTTTTGGTATGTTGTTTTTACTTTTCATTCATCTTAGAGTATTTTCCTTGTGATTTCTTCTTTGGACCATCAGTTGTTTTGAAGTATTGTTTTTTGACATCCAAATATATGGCGATTTTCTAGCTGCCTTCTTGCTATTGATTTTTCATTTAATTTCATTGTGTTCTAAGCACAGACTTTGTACTGTTTCTATTATTTTAATGCATTTAGATATGTGTTGTGGCCCAGAATGCAGTGTCTCTTGGGGAATGTTCCAGGGGAACTTGCGAAGAAGGTGCAGTCTGCAGCTGTGAATGGAGCTGTGTATGAATATCACCAAGCAAGTTGGTTGGTAATGTTGCTTAGAAAAGCTCTTTCTTTACTGGTTTTCTGTCTTCTTGTTCTAACAATCACTGAAATAGAAAAGTTGATTCTACGATTATAAGAATGAGTTTGACTGTTTCTCATTTCTTGCTTTTGTCCCATGTACTTTGATGCTCTGATATCAGGTGCCTACATATTTGTATGGTTATCTCTTCTTGGACAACTGGAAATTCCATGCCTCTTGCTCTGTCTTCTCCATCTAATATTCCCTTTACATGTCTGCTGTACCTCCTGTGGTCTCACAGTTCTCGAATATTCTGTTGTGGTTCCCCCACCCTTTTTTTTTCAGTCTTTGCTTTCAATTCTCAAGGATTCTATCCCGAAGCTCGGATTCTTTCCTTAGCTGCACCCGGTTATTAGTAAGCCCATCGAAGTTCCTCTTTATTTCTATTACAGTGACAGAACTCCCTTTTTTTTTCTAGAGTTCCTGCCTCTCCGCTTCCATCACGGATCTGTTCCGCATACTGGCTGCCTCACCCCTGAGAACCCTGAGCAGGCGACAAGCCTGCTCACGCTCGTGAGCAGATCCAACATCCCGGCCACGTCTGCTTTGGGTGCCTGCTTCGCCTCTTCGAACTATGTCTTTTATCTTTTGATACGTCTTCCCAACTTTTCTTGATAAGTGGGTGTGATGTTCCAGGCAAAAGCAACGCATACAAATAGATCTTTTGTAACCTGGCAGTAAGATTCGGGGAAGGGCAGAGCCTAGGACCCGAGACTTTCAGGGAGGATGCTTCCGACAGCGCACGCCACGCTGTCTCTGAGGTTCGCTCCCCGACGTGGCACAGGAAGGCTGGAGTGGGCTGAAGACGGCCGTACGGACCTCCCCGAGCTCAGCTGCGATGCCAGCCTCTCCGCAGGGTGTGCTCTGTGGCTCTTTCTTTGCCCAGGAAGGATCCGAGATGTCAGATCCCCGACAGTGCGCTCCCCTCTGAGACGGCAGCTTCCAGGGTTCACTCTCAGTCTGGGCCACATTCACCCTCCAGAACCCATCACCACGACCAGGCCGTGCGCTCACCGCCCAGCCCCTCTGCGGGGCTGCAACTAAGTTCACGTGTCTCCGCAGGCTCCAGGGCCCGTTGTCCGATGAGCCCCTGCTTGGCGGGTCAGAGAGGACGTGGGGACTTACCGCTTGCTCCCCTTCGTCTTCTTGTCAGGGTGAGAGTGATGACGGGGCTGGTGCTGCAGGTCGGAGCTGGAAGCAGCAGTTCCCCGACCCGCCTGTCTGTGTTTGCATCTCAAGCACTGGAGCTATGATTCCCGTGGCATGAAATCCACGTCTCAGGATGCACAATGCCTCGTGCTTGAGTGCAGTTATCATGCTGTGTGCCCCCTCCATTCTGTTCCAGAACGTTCCCATCGTTCTCGCGCGGCGCTCACCCCTGTAGATCGATTTGGGGATTATGACTGGCATATTACAATTAAGTCCTTCAATGCATGTACACAATGCCTTTCCGTTTACTTAGATCTTATTTCATTTCCTTGCAGTAATGCATCTTGTGCACCTCTTGCACTGCCTTTGACAAACATACTCCTGAGTAATTTATGAACAGAACTTTGTTTTCTAAATTTTGCTTCTTAATTTTTCATTGTTAGCTTCTAGTAATGCAGTTGATTCTGTATATTGTTTTGTGTCTTGCAACTCTGTTGAACTTATTTGTTCTTTTTTTTTAAAGGAAAGGCACAGGCAGGAATGAAGGTGAGCAGGCAGGCAGGCAGGAAGAGAGAGGAGGGAGAAGCACCTTATTTTATTCATTGCTCATCTTGGTGGTTCCTGCCCCCAGACCCAGGTCTTGAACCTGGCTCCTTGGGATGTATATGGACTATGTCCAGTGGCCTTATCCACTGGGCACCAGAGCGCCCCTATTTGCTCTGGTTCTAAAACTCATTTTGCAATAACCAGAGAGCGTAGTTTGTAGGATTTCAGTCCTATGAAATTTAGTGAGACTTGTTTTATGTCCTAACGAAGTCCAGCTGGGAGACCTTTCCACGTGCTCTGGGGAAGACTGTGCCATCCTGGTGTTGACTTAGGCATTCTGGAGGGGCTGACAGGTCTGGTCCCTAATATCGTTCAAGGCTCTGTTTCCTTGTGAGCCCCTGAGTAGCTCTTCTTTCGTTACTGAAGTAGGGTGTTGGCGCCTCCCCTGATGGGCGCCGTCCGTTTCTCCCTCCGTGTGTGTGGATGGCGGCCGGTGCAGTGGGGCAGCTCAGCCAGGAGTCTGATGGCCACTGCCCCTGGAGAAGGCCAGCGGTGTGGCGGCGCGTCGGTCAAACATGGACGAGAACAGCTACGCTGGTGAGCTGTGTCTATGTAACAAGTCACCTCAAAACAGTGGCTGCAAAGAGCAAACATTCAGGCCGCCTCACCAACCGCGGCCAGAGGAGCAGGCCCGGTCAGGTTGTCTGTGGTCAGCGGTCTCGGATGGCCTCCGCGGGGGGCTGATCTCAGCTCCACTCAGCGTCTCAGCCTCCAGCGGACAGGCCATGCACGTGAGGATGGCCAGGCTCTGCATGTCCTGGCACCTTTGTTAGCCAAAGCATGTTCCGGGCCAGGTCAGGTTCTGGGCGGGGAAGAGCCACCCCCGTTGCTGGGAGGGGCTGCCACATGGTGCTGCAGGGCTCTGGGCGCTGGAGAAAGCACCCCGTCACCACGGCTGACACGTCCTGTGCCCGATGCCGTCTTTACCCTTTAGATGTGAGGCAGGCACTGTGTCGTCCCCGTCTTACTGAGGAGGAACCCTCGCACAGAGTCACCAGTGGGATGGCAGGAAAGAGCGAGGTTGAGCTGCGTTCGGAGCCAGCCTGGCGGGCAGCACTGGCTCCACCCCAGGGAATCGCTCTCACAGCGCGGCATCAGCTGAGCACCGTACACGGAGGGGCAGCCCTGGGTCCTTGCCCCTCAGAGGCAGGCAAGGCCCAGACCTCGCTCTATCGATGGGGAAAGTGAGGCTCACCTTCTGACCAGAGCCGGGGTCAGGGCTGCTGGCCCCCAACTTTGCAGTCTCACGGCCCAGAGCCCAGGGCCGCAGGGAGGTGGGCTCTGGCTTCTCCGCAGGAAGCAGGTGTGGCAGCTACGACGTGGCCTGAGCTGGGAGCTCTCAGGCGCTCAGGGAGACACAGTCCCGCGTCATCTATCACATGTCACTTGTCACGAGTAGAGACAATGTCATGTCATTTTTTTTTAAAATTAGTCTATTCTGCATTTTTTCAACATTGCGCAGCAAGGCCCCGCCCACCCCTTTCAGAGCCCAGGCCCCGACTTTGGGACACCAGGTCCTCGGACCGAAAGACAACACCTCTTCCTCTGAGAGCGACCCGCTCGCTCTGGAATAATCTCGCTCTGGTCTGTGTTTACCAAATGTGAGATGCTTCCTGCTGACTTACTGCTTTGAGAGATGACGCTCTAGCAGATGACACGCTCACTTCCCCGTACTTGTGTCTTTGTGGCTTAGCGCACTGTCACCTCTGCTTCTGCTTTTGTTCCACATACGGGGACAGTGCCTCTGGGCCCCTCCCTTTGCAAGTGGCGGTCACTGTACCACCACCTGGCCTCAGGGACTTTTTTCTTTCTTTTTTTTTTAAAGATAAGGTGCAGCAGGAATGAAGAGGAGCAGGCAGGCAGGGAGAGAGAGGAGGGGGCCTTTTATTTATTTTATTTAGTATTTCATCTTGGTTCCTCCCCGCAGCCCCAGGACATGAACCCAGGTCCTTGGGATGGCTGTGGGCTACACTCAGCCAGAGGCAGCGGACTTAACTGTTGTGCTACCAGGCTCAGTCTCACCGCTGTTATTTCCAACTTAACCAAGATTATGGACATTCATTTTCTTCCCGGTCACATAGTTCAGTCACCTGAAATATCTGCCTAATCTCTGAACTTATTTTAAACTGAAATCTAGTAGAGGCTGTTTATGTGGTCACAACTGCAAAGACTGGTGGCCACATCTCGCTCTGTCGCTGCTGTTTGCGTTGCGTGGTGCTGCGGGCTGAACTGCGCTCTTCCAGCTTCATGTATTGAAGCCCAAAGACTCAGAGCGATGCTGCTTGGAGGTGGGGCCTTGGGGGGCCATCAGGTTAGAGGAGTCATGAGAATGGGCCCCAGCGGGTAGGAGGAGACACTAAGTCCCTGCCTCCTCCCAGCCGAGAAGCGGGTCCTCACCAGAACCCAACAGGCCTGCGCACAGTCTTGGACTCCAGACCTTCGAGAAAAGAACATTTCTGCTTCAAGCCCCCATCTGCGGAGTTTTGCTCTGGCAGCCAGCACGAACACATCCAGGCAACCCATTTTCAAGGTGGAAAAAAAATGAGAAAATACCACCTCCAAATCGCCGCACTGTGTACTCCTAGAAGATAGACCACACTCGCTCGGTAGTTTTCAGTGTCCTGCTAAACGCATATATTGGTTGTTGATGAAATCATGCTCCATAAACATTTTCCTTTTCTACTTCGAACACCTTTTCTTACCGTGAATAAAGTTCTATCTCATTTTTTGGCATGGCTTCCGAGTAGCCCACTGGATGGGTTTCCTGATTCAGTTCGTGGCCCCCCCGGGGGGCTGTCTAGCCTCTCAGCACTTCCTTCACCTCCAGAAACCGTCCTGGGGTGAACAGCGCGTGCATCTTAGAACCCATGGGCGTCCTCCCTGCCATAAAAGACACCTCGCTGTGAGTGCTGGAACACGGCTCAGGGCGCGTGGCCCGTGGCTGGGGGAGCACACAGAGGACGTCTGTGGCAGAGCGTCTGACCCCCCGTCGCTCTCTCTCAGGCGCCTTCCATGCCCAGATGTCGCGCGGTGCCCTGGAAGCAGTAAAGGCCAGGCTGCAGCTTTCTGTGCGATTGGGTACCGTGGGCGTGCACGTGGCAGGTCGGTCTTTCTCTAGCAAACGTCTAAACCCAGAAGACTGTCTCCAGAAGAGGAATCTTGGCTCTTGTAACTCAGCGATGGGACAGAGCTGTGTGGGATTCTCCGCCAGCGGCCCAGGTGTGCGCCGGGATGCCAGGAAGGCTCTGTCTCGTGACTCGTTGCCTTTCGGACAGTGTCCCTCCCGACTGCCTTCTCTCCAAGTTGCTTCCCAAGGCTCTGAATTCAGCCCGTGTCCTTGCAGCCAAAATCCAAGAGCGAAATCCCATTGGCTGGGATGAGGTCATGTGCCCATCTCGGGACCAGTCACTGCAGCGGAGAGCGCTCTGCGGGGCCCGGTTTGCGTCACCTGCCCTGCCCTGACCGGCGTGGGGCCTGCTCCCACTGTCCCCATGGATTGGCAAGGGAGGCTTGGTTCTCCACGGGAAAGCCGGACCAATCTGACCAGAAGAGAGAGTTGGGGACTAGGCAGCTAAAAAACAGGAGACGCTGAATAAATGCACTTGAAGCGGGTAAAACAGGACGCCACAAGTCTCTCAGAGCTGCTCTCTTGTGGGGGCCCCATTCTGACATGAGGAACCAAGGACAGTGGAGGACGGCCCCGCAGGCAGAAGACAAGCTGCTATTCTTCCCCTGTGGCCTCCCCTTCATCGAAGAAGCCATCTGCCACCCCTGGGCCTCACCCTTGCCCTCATCCAGAGAGGGTCTTCTGTCTAATCCCTAGAAGAGTACAGTTTGCGAAGGACCTAATCCAAAAGATAGTGCATCTGTGCATCGTCCTCTCTGTCTAACAAACCCTCTCCTAGCCACCGAGGATCCTGTCCCCACAGCCAGGCCCCTTCCCAGGACCCAGAAATCCTGGGTCCGCCCAGCTGCCTCAGGATGGAGTGCCGTGTCTGCACTCCGGACGTGTGTGATTCAAGTGTGTGCAGCCTGTGAAGACTCTCAGAGAAGTGGAGGGACCGCGCCTTTGACTTGGCACACTCAGAGAAGAGAAAGCTTTTCACCAAGAGGCGGCACGGGCGACGCGTGGACGCGTCCCCTCTCGCAGACGGCGCTGGGCGTTGGTCTGTGTTTAAATCGTTTCAGCGTGTGCGTCTGGCTTCCTGTCTCGTCTCAGGCACAGACAGAACATTCAGTGAGGAGGGTGTGCCAGCCACAGGGGTGTGTCTGTGCCAAGTCCACGTCCCCCTGCCTGCACGCCGGGTACGGTTGTCCCGGAGTCAGGAACTGCATCTAAAAATACAGCTCAGCATTGTGAGAGCGTCACAAGCAACCAGTTTGGGACACATGATGTGTTTACATGTGCAAATAAAGGTTTAAAAAAATATGCATGCATGCAGTGTGCGTGCTTGGGGGGCCCTGGACTCTGCTCCGCCTGCCCCCCTCCTTTGTGGCCTCTCTTTACCATGACTGATAACCCTGAAAGCACAGGGCTGAAATCATGATGTTCAGCTTATTAAAAGGCTCTTATTGAACTCAAGATAATTAAATTTGTCTTTAAAAGCATCTAACTTGATTGAGTGAGCGAGTTTAAAAATGAATTTTCAAATTCATGGAGTGAGACTCCTGCCTGCTCTTTGCGGGCAGATGTAAAGAAGCATCAAAGCCTGAGGGGACAGGCTCTGTGCTCCTATGATCTGGAGTCAAGCCTCCCTTCCCAACTTCCACTTCGTGAACCCACCTCAGCCCCTTGGCCCTTTTCATTTCTGCCCCAGGGGGTGGACCTCCAGCTGAGTGCACACTGACCAGCTGCCGGAGGCTTCTCTGCCCACTATGCAGCAGCCAGAAGTGCTGGGCAGCTGACACCCCAGGGAGAAGTCCCCACTCGTGCGGGGAGTTAACAAGAGACATCCCACCCCTTGCTCCCAGAGGGGAGCCCCACGGCCAGTCTTCCAGCCTGTCACCCTGCAAGGTTTCTGCTTGATGAGGCAGCGTCCCTGGTCCCCACCTACCCCTGCCCGGCGCCCACAGCCACAGGGCCTGCTCGTGAACCTGCCTCCCGCCAGCACCGAGTGGGCTCAAGACACTGAGACACTCAGGGCGCCCCGGAGGAAAGGGGTCACTGCACCAAGACAGAGGGTGCGCGTGACAGCACACGTGTGTGTTCGGGGCGTGGTGCGCTGTGCAAAGTCATGTCAGTGTGGAACCTTACGTATTCAATTACCTCCTACTTTACTCGACAGGTTTCTGTGCCTCTGAGAACAGCTCTTCTCTGACTGTTGATGGGGTTGCGTCCTGATAAACCCAACAAAAGCTGAAAATAGGCGCACCCTGGTGGAGCAGCGGTTAGGTCAATCGTCTCTGAAGGAGCGCAGGCCACACGCCGCTATGTTCAAGTACCTCCCGGGGGCCCGGGAGGAAACAACCAGTGTGCACAGCTAAATAAAAATGAAATGAAATGCTTCTTCCTCCTCTCTGCCTGCCTGCTCGCCTTCACTCCTGCCTGCACCTTTCCTTAAAGAAAACCAAAAAGCAATTCCATCCTTAAAAGATTGCTAGAAAGTCAGTGAAATAATGTAAAGAACTGAAATAAGCATTCGAATGAGGTTCTAAATAAATTCATGATGGTTCAGTCACTAAGGCTCTTAGGGGTCATCTCGGGTCACACGATGCAGCCGGGCGTCCATTCAAGATGAACAGACCTGGCGTGTCCTGGTGGAGCCGTGGTTGGGCCACTACCTCCAGCCCGAGCACAGTGCACACACATCCCAAGGACCCAGATTCACGTCCTGGAACTGGGGATGCAACCAAGATGTCCAACTAAATAAAATAAAATAAAAAAAAGTTTCTTCCACCTCTTTCTTCCTGGCTGCTCACCTCCATTCCCACCTGCACCTTTGCTTTAAAAATGAGTAACACGAGGGTGCGCCCACCTGGGAGCAGGCCCACATGTGCCACCAGGTCCCGGGTTCAAGAACTGGGGCTGGGGAACAACCAACGTGAGCAACGAAATAAAACTAAAGTGCTTCTTCCTTCTCTCTTCCTGCCTGCTTGCCTCTATTCCTGCTGCACCTCTCCTTTAAAAAAAAATTAAAAATAAATAAATGCAATGAAAAGAAGTGACAACAAAGAAAAGTGTCCGCCTCTGCCTGGGCCCTGCTCCTGCTGCGCAGTCCCCGGCCCACAGTCACCAGGGCCCACGACCCGCAGAGGAGCAGGACCCTGTCCCTGAGGGTGTTTCTCTCCGGGTCAGCTCTCCCGATGTTTCTGGAGCCTTGGAACATGCTTCAGCTCCAGGATATGGGGGTGCAAATCCACAGCCACATCAGAATCAGTAAATTTTTTATTAAATGTCTAGGAAACCTAACACTGTATCAAGTTCATTAATTGTTCCATTTAGTCATCATAAAAATTTCATTGCACTTCATTACATCTGAAAAGAATTGATGGGTGACATCTTCTCATTTTGCAAGAAGTCCCAAGCACACTGGACGCTTGGTGGAGAAATGGGGGCCAATTATAATTAGATGAATTTCTAGTAGGCACACAATTTTGGAAGCAAAACTATAAAAATAAGAAGTATTTCAATTATGGAAATAAAAGTTGAATGTCAATGATCTCAGCAAGTCTGTTGGGATGTGGGGATGGACTTCTGAAGAAGAGTTGGCATGGGGAAGGGTGTGAGAACAGCCTGGGGCCACCCGCTCCCCACTTCCAGTGCCAAATCCCCCCTTCCTTAGTCCCCAGGGAAGATGTCAAGCTGCCATCACCATCTTCGATGCCCGGCCCCGCCCACCCGGCTCTCGTACCCCAGCCCAGGCTCCCATACCTGCTGGAGACCCTGGGAGTAGGGAGGACTCTGGACTCAGCTGAGCCACTTGTCAATCCCTGCAGTGGACAGTGTGGCCTCTTCTGAGGCAGGAGGGACATGGAGCCAGGAACTAACAAGAGGGGTTTTCCCCAACCCCGTCTCAATGGCAGACTCCAGGGTGTGGCCTGGGATAAAGACACATGGAATGGCTTGGGGAGAGCATGGATCAGTCACTTGGTGTGCTTTGTCACCTCCGAGAGGGACAGCAGGGATCATATTCGATGATCTCCTGTTTACTGAGCACATACCACATGCTCTGTGCTTCTGAAAACTGCAGCGTGTAAGCAGAACCCGTGTGGCCGCCCCACGGGTGGTGCACAGAGGAGCCGGGTCCGCACAGCACAGAAGGGGGAGCCCAGAACTGAGCCCAGGTCCACCGGCTCCGCTGGACACAGTGGAGGGCAGGGCCCGAGCCCTCAGGTGCCCAGATCGCCCTCTGCCCACGCCTCTGCCTGGCTCTGCTCCTCGTCCTCCAGTGGACCTCGCGCTGGCTGACCCTGGCTCCCTCTGGTTCTCGGAGCTTCACCCCAGGCCACGTCAGTGCCCACATGGGGCGCCTCCCCCTCCACTCCCTGCCCTGGGTGAGTTTGCAGAGGAAACGTGAAAATCACCTCCAGCCTGCGGGTGGGAAGGGACGGGTTTGCCAACACAATGAGCAGTAAAAATATCTCCGTTTTAAAGGAGAGAGAGAGCAATTTGAAGACTCGAGATCTGTGACATGTAATTATCATCTGGTTTGGGCAGGGAGTTCTAATAGTTTCCAGAAAAACAGCAGCCATGAACAAGAGGCAAGGGGAGCAGGCTTGGCCGCCATCGCACCGCTTGCAGCCCTGGGGCCGTGGAGGCCCGTCTGGGCCGGGAAGGAGGCCCGGTCCCTGCCTGCCTGCCTCCCGCTACACTGAGGAGCAGCTCTGAGAGTGTGGAAAGTGCCTTCGGACTCAGGCTCTGGGGCTCAGCCCTTCTTAAGAAGCCAGCTCCAGGGAATGGAGCTACCGAAAGGCTCAGAGAAGACCTTGCTCCCTCCTTTCAGGGACAACAGCACCCCAAAACAGCAGGGACATTTGGGTATCCTCCCACATCTGCTGTCCTCTCTATCAAAGTAATAGAAACCCCGACTTGACTGGCTACCTGGTGGTTCAGAATAACGACCATCTTTCTCTGCCCCTCCTTGCAAAGAGTTGGGGCCGTGAACATAGTGGGAGGTCAGTGGAATGTGTGTATAGTCTGCAAGTATTCTTAAGGAGAGAGCTCTTCCCTTTCCACCTTCCTGTTGGAAGGAATGCAGATGTGATGGCTGGAGCTTGAGCAGCCATTCTAGAACATAAGGCTAATCTGGGAACAGAGGCTACAAACAGCAGAGCAACGAGGCAGAGGAACCTGGGTCTTGACCCCATGGCGCGCTACATCAAATCTGGGTGACCTCTCAGACTGTCACAGGGAAAAGCACTGCATTGTTTCAGTCACTGACGTTTGGGTTAAAGACAATCACTAAAGTCATAATTGTCTTGAGAATCTCAAGCAGGGACTACAAGATAAACCCAACAGCCGCCAGTCTCACTCCGAGACACCCCCACCCCCAGACCCCTCCACCCCCGTGAACCCCTCCCGGGTTTCAGAGCATCACCTTCGTTTCCATAAATTTTTTTTATGGAAACTTTTTTTTTTATGGTAACTTTCTTTTGCAAGTTAAAAACTCCTATGTGTAGGTTTCCCCATATATGCAGTTCTTCATTCCATGTATGTCATCACACCCTGCCTCCACCGTCATCACGTGTTCTTCACCACTGTCCTGTGGGCTCCACCACTTGCCCCGCCTCCCCAGTCCCTATTGGTCACCTCAGTTCTATTGCAAGTGTCCAAGGCTTGGTTTTTTGTTTTTCTGCTCCTCTGTTTCGTCTGTTCAAGTTCCACCTGTGAGTGAGGTCATCTGGTGTCTGTCTCTCTTCTTCTGACTTGTTTCACTGAGCATCCTCCCCTCTAGTTCCATCCATGTTGATTCACATGACAGGATTTCATCTCTTCTCAGGGCTGTGCAGTGTCCGTTATGTGTGTGGACCACGTCGTCTCTGTCCATTTATCTGACATTGTGCACTGAGGTGGTTTCTAGTTCTGAGCAATTGTGAATAGGGCTGCAATAAATCTCTGCAAATGAGTGTTTTTTGTATCTTTTAGGTAAACACCCAGAAGTGGGATGGCGGGATCCTATGAGATTTCCATCTTCAGTTTTCTGAGGAATCTCCACACTGTTCTTCACAGGAGCTGCCCCCATTTGCACGCCCACCCACAGTGTAAAAGTGTCCCCTTTGCTCCACATCCTCGCCAGCATTCGTTGCTTCCAGACTTCCGGATACTAGCCAGTCTCTCAGGTGTGAGGTGACATCTCGTTGTTGTTTTGATTTGCATTTCCCTGATGGCCAGGGGGTGGGAACATCATTTCATGTGCCTGTTGGCCATCTGTGTATCTTGTTCAGAAAAGTGTCTCCAAGTCCTCCTCCCATTTTTTGGTTGGATCACTTGTTCTTCAGTTGTTGAGTTTTATGATTTCTTTGTATATTCTGGATATTAAGTGCTTGTCAGAAATGTGGAACACAAATATCTTCGCCCAGTTAGTAGTTGTTTTGGTGATTCCTTTATCTCTTCGCTGGTTTACCTGAGCGTATTCCTCTGCCCTATCTTCTAGCTCACTGATTCTATTGGAGGGTTCATCCATCCTACTCTGGAATTCCTCTACTGAGTTCCTTAGCTCAAGTATCATGTTATTGCTTTAATATCTTGCTTCATTTCTTCTTTTTTGTTGTTCTTTTTCTCCTCCTCTGCTGCTTTCTTGATTTCCATGAACATGTTGGTAACTGCCGCCCTGAATTCATGCTCAGGCAGTTTGCACGTGTCCGTTGTAGTCGGATTTTCCCCTGGGGTTTTAATTGGGTCCATCATTTCACGTACATTTCCCTGTGTCTTCGTTCCGTCTGGCGTTCTGTTTATGTGTCTGTGGGTTAGGAGTCCCTGCAGTGATGGCCTTGTGTGGGGCACCAACTTGCCCCGGAGAAGCCCGGATCTTGGTTTGGACACTGGGAATTCTTGAGCTGTGTGTCGTCACCACTGGTTGGATTTGTTGAGATTTTAGGTGGACGCTGCGTTGGGATCTGAGAGCTCAGCCTATGGGGCTGGAGTGTGTGTGGGGACACAGAGCCGCCCCAGCATCCCAGCTCTGACCGGTACCCACCAGCTTGTCGCTGGTCCAGTCAGCAACCAGGCTGCAGTTCTGCCTCCATCAGAGGGAGGTGCTGTAAGTGGCACAGAGGGCCTCTCTGGGAGAAACCTGCCCTGGGGGCGGGATTTCCGGTGGGTGGTCCTGCTGCTTCTGGGCGATGTGGTGGGGGTGGGGGGCGTTGGGAATGATGGATTCCCTTACCTGCTTCCCAGTTATGGCTGCGACCAGTGTGGGATCCCCACTAGGGCGTCTGCTCAGTCCCACCTGAGTGCTGGTGTCCTTCCCCCTATGCCAAGGCCCTCTCCCCGGCAATGTGTCCTGGTCCCACCTGGCGGACTCTACTGCTTTGGGGGTGACTGTATGGGGGGCCCAGTGCTTCCCAACGCTGCCCACCTCTGCCATGGCCCGAATCCCGAGATCACGGTGTAGCTCTGCACCCTGACATTTTCACCTAACCCTTGTGGTCACAGTCGCTGCTGCGTGTCTGCCGCTGTGGGCCTCTGTGCTTGTGTTTGCAAAATAGGTGAATTCCTAGTTACTCTGTGGGGACGAGGTGGGGTTCACGCCTACCAGGTGGCTTCTTGACTCCGTTCCACCTCCATCGAATTTTACAGTGAATAGTGTCTGCTCGCGTGGAGACACAGATTTCTTTGGAATTGGCTAAAAGAGGCACAAAAGCATCACTGTCGTTTCCTGTTGGTTTTGTTGGGTGTCCGACCCTGCGCTTCCATGCAAGTGAAATCATCTGGGGCGCTGCGCCCTGAGGTGCGTATTTAATTGGTCTGGGCGTGGACTGGTTGTCAGCAAACACAGTTTCGACACAACTCTCCATGTCCCTGGCGCTTCCCGTCCTTCAGGCCACGTTGTAGAAGCCTTTCCCTCTGTCTGTCCATCTGCTGCCTGGAGGAGATCACTGGCTGGTGTGGGGCTGTTTGGGGTCACTGGTCCCCTGAGAATCTATGAAGGAGATGGTCCCCTTTTCCAGAACCAGGCAAGCCTGCCCGTGCTGACGATTACATGTGGCCTTGGCGGGACGCCCCTGGTCTATGCCTGGGTGACAGGTGGGGACGCCCCTGGTCTGTGCGGCCAGACTGCCAAGGCCCCCGGAGCCGCCACTTCCAGCAGCTCCATTTCACCGATGAGGAAACTGAGGCACGGAGAATTAGAGACCTGCCTTCGTGAAGTAGCAGTGTGTGGGCCACATACCTCTGAAGGACCTGGGTTCACATCCCAGTTCCAGGAAGCGGCCAATGCAAACTCAGTACAAATCCAATCAAATGCTTCCTCCTGCCCGCTCTGCCTGCCTGCTCACCTTCATTCCTGCTGCGCCTTTCCTTAAAAAATCATGTAAATAACTAGTCGAAGGTCACTCAGCCAGCAGAGGCACAGGGCCCAGGCGTATCTGTGGCCTTGCACAAAATGACCTCCCCAACCCACGCCTCTGTCCCCCTCTGAGAAGAGGTCTGTGCTAAGTCCCAGCCGACAGGTCAGCTGGAGGGTCACTTGAGACCGGACAGCACATAGTGAGCGCTCAGGCAGAAGAGTCGTCATCTCGCCGCACACACGGATGATTGCAGGTCGCCCCCTCCCCAGGCCGGGCCTGCGGGGGGTCAGGGTGGGCAGGGCAGGCAGCGGAAGCGCAGGGAAGCCCTGGGCCCCTTGCCCCGCTCAGCTGCTGGAGTCCTGCCCACGCCTGCCTTGCTCGTCAATTCTGCTTTCAATTTTGTTTCTTCCGAAAGCCATATGACCACAAGTTTCATTTTCTTTTCTGCCAGAAGGCTGATGAGTTCAGCTAACAGGCTGTTTCCGGGAAAGCTGCCACCAGTTGGTTTAAGAGGCAGAAGCGCCGGCAGGACGAGGACACCAGGCCCACCCTTTCAAGGCCTCAGAGGGGAATCTGCCGCGGCCCCAAGTCTCCCCACCAGCATGGCCGAGGCCCCGGTGGACCATGACGAAAAAGGTACTTTTCTTCTCATAAGTGACGGCGGTGTCCCTGGAGGGGCTGCACCTCTCTCAGCTCATCTCCTGACAGCCATCGTCACGCCGCACAGGGGCGTCATGCGTGTGTCCTGGAGGCCTCCCCGGTCCTGCGTGTCTGCAGCCACCTGGCCTGTGCCTGGGTGGCGGGTGGGGACGCCCCGGGCCTGTGCCTGGGGCCGCTGGGCCTTGGAGTTGAAAGGACCCGGGGAGTCTGAAACACCTCTTCACACTCATCTCGAGAAACCCCAGGAGCTGCGTGAGGCCCTGGTGCCACCCTTCCTCAGAAGACACTTTCTGTGGGACAAAGGCCAAGGAGACACCCCGTGTCTGGGCAAGGCTGTGTTCTGGGGGCCCCAGCGGGGTGGTGGGCTGAGGGCGCACTGGGGACGTGGGGTTTCTCGTGCTCTCACTAGCTCTGCCTCCCTTAGAGGCACAACCTCTGAAGCTGGCTCGCAGCTCCGTTTCACAGACGGAGAGACTGAGGCACAGAGGCCCCACGGCTGGTGACAGGGCTGTGCTCAGGTGGCAATCAGCCGTCGGAAAACCAGGAGGAGGAAAAGAGATGGGCTGGGTGCAGCCGAGGGTGGCTGCTCCCGGGGGACCAGGCTGGTTCTGGGAGGTCAGGCTGGTTCTGGGGTCCAGGCTGGTTCTGGGGGCCAAGCTGGTTCGGGGGTGCCAGGCTGGTTCCTGGGCTGGCTGGTTCCAGGGGGCCAGGCTGTCTTTGGAGCCAGTCTGGTTCTGAGGTCCAGGCTGGTTCTGGGGGGCCAGGCTGCACATGCCCCAGGGAGCACCAGGCCAGGGCCCTACCCTCCTCAGCTTCCTGCGGACTCACTGGCCTGGGTGTGGCCTTGTCACCTGTGACCCCAATTCTGCTTCTGGGCAGGGGCAGGGGACAGTGGAGGGGAAGAGGCTCATCGGGAGCAGGCTTTCCAGGAATCTAAACTCTTTTCAAGACAAGGCAGAGCCAGGTGTGCAGATGGCTGGTCAGGGCCCCGCTGTGGGACAGAATGCGGGTGCGGCGCAGCCCCATGGTGCTCATTGCCTGTCACCTGTGCCCCAGGGAGGTGAAGACCTGTGCACAGGGCCACCCCTGGGCGAGTGCAACACCCAGAACACACCCCGTGCCTTCCCCGAAGGGGTCTTCTTTGCATTTCCCTCAGGGCCCTGGGGACAGACATGTCCTAGAGAGGGGCTGGGCTGCCACCTCAGCGGCCCTTCACCCCACAGAGCAGCAGACCTGGGAGCCCCGGGGGCCATTGTCCATCCCCGGAGCCCCAGGTGGCCCTGCAGGGCCCTGAGACTCACATGGGGGAGTGGGTCCCAGAGGAGCAGCCGTCTGGTCAGACACCTACCAAGTTGACGACAAACCCAGGTGCCAGTCACTCATGCATTCAACGGCCATTCTGAGCCCCCGTATGCCTTCTGCCTACAGGGACCAGGGGCCAGGCAATCACAGCAGGGGCCTGGGGGGATTCTGCAGGGACCCACCTGTAGGCAGCACCCCACGCCCCCGGGGGCCTGCAGAAAGGTTTCCCAAAGAAGCTGCTGTCCGAGGGAGATCTGGAAGCTGAGCACACGCTCAGGGAGAAAGCATCTCGCAGAGGGGATAGCACCTGCAGAGGCCTGGGGATGAGTGGGCTGGAAGGCAGGCAGGCTGGCGCCTGGGCGGAGGCTGCAGGTGAGAGGAGGTCAGGCTGTGGGCAGAGCCCATTCTGCTCCATGTGGAGAGTGGGCAGAAGGGACAGGGGGATCGGAGGTGGCTGGACAGGTGTCCTCCCTGAGGTGAGGCAGGGGGATGGGGTGGGAAAGGAGGAGACGATTGCCAAGAGAAGGGGATCTGAAAGAGCCAGGGGAGTGTTTCCAGGGCTTGGTGACAGGGCAGCAGCAGAGAGGTTTGTCCTAAATGTCCGAGGCATGTGGCTTGGATGCGCAGACTGAGGAGCTGGGCCAAGGGCTGGTGGGGGCCAGGGGCAGGCTTCCCGGGAATCTGCTCCTATCCGGCCCTCCCTCCTTCCCTCCCTCTGCTCTGAGGACATCTGAGAGCTGACACCCCAGCGCCCTCCCCACCACGCAGGAGCATGCCTCCTGACCACCAGGCTGTCCAGCAAGGTCACGTCTGAGTAGAGGTGTTGGGGGTGTCAGCTCGGTGCTCTGCCTCTGGCAGCCTGGCCTCCACGGAAGGGAGCTCAGTTTTCTCTCTGGTCCTCTCTCCCTCTCTCAGATCTTGAACAGCAGATCATAAAGATGTTGACTACCAGCTCCCAGAGGAAGGCCTACCATCTGGCCAAGGAGTGCGAAGTGGACAAGAAGAAGGTCAACAGAATCCTCTACCGAATGCAGACCGAGTCGAAAGTCAAGAACGTCGGTGGTGCGTGGTGGAGCTTGGCCAAAGACACGGCTCCCGTGCACCTGGACCAGCCCCGCCAGGGTAACTGCCCTCGGGCGCGGTGGGCCCGGCGAGCAGTCGGGCCTGGACGAGCCTGGCTGGGTGTGGCTTCCAGTGCAGCTCTGCCCCTGCGTGCGCGACAGCTCTGGCCTCTGGTGACGCTGTTGGGCTGATTCTTACGGCCATACAAGGATTTGCTGCAAATGGTTCAGCTTTT
Organism: Solenodon paradoxus; assembly: GCA_004363575.1. NCBI lineage: Eukaryota > Metazoa > Chordata > Mammalia > Eulipotyphla > Solenodontidae > Solenodon > Solenodon paradoxus. Next base: position 5,036 of record RJWH01004273.1, on the reverse strand, counting down.
AGGTTCAGTCAAGCACTCACAGTGACAGGAAGTGACAACGGTGACCGTCACTGCCATGATGGTAGAAGTCACAGGACAGAGTATGGCCTAGCTCCCCAGCTCAGGGCTACTGCCCACAGACCAGAGTGCCGGCACTGGGTCCAGAAAGTGCTCTACTCCTATAGACTCGGAAGAGAGCAGCGAGTGCAGTGATGAGGACTCCAGCCTAGTCTGTTTTCTTTTACTCTCAGTCATAAAATGTAATTGTAGGTACTTTTTTAAGAGAGGAGGGAGGGAGGGAAGAAGGCCTTTGGTTTCTACAATGGGCCACACCCCAGCTGTCCCAGCTGCCTGAGCCACTAGGGCGTGTCCCAATTTCAAGTATCTCTTTTTTAAAGAAAGGGAACAAGAGCACAGGGACACGAGGGGTGGACAAGGTCCCTGTGGAGCTGCAAACCCCGGAGGGCCCGCCTGGCCCAAGGGGGGCTGATGTTCGCTTATGGCGCCCCAGGGGATCTCAACATCCCAGGAATGACAACATGTGGCCACAGCCAGACTTTAGCACAGCGACAAATCCAAATGGTTAAAAACATCGTATGAACCGAACGAAGCTCGCCCGGTGACCAGAAACAGCCCAGGGGCGGCCACATTGCAGCGGTCAGGGCCGTGGGCGCCCGAGGGCGAGGGGCAGGGGCGCGGGGGACGCAGCAGTGAGGGCAGAGGGTGACCTGCCAGGGTGACGTCCGCCAGGGCTGTTTGGAGGACCCTGTGGCTTGTGTCAAAGGTGCTGGTTGCGGGGTCCCGCGCTGACTCAGCAGCCGGGGTCCTGTGCTCCAGCGCACTCCACAGGGGATCTCCCGGAGGAGTTCAGAAGCGGCCCTGAATTCTACTTCGCAGAAGCTTTTGGAGGAAGAAATCATCCCTGCACAATTATTTTCCAACAACATCCAGTCAACATGATCACCCAGACTGGACTCAGCAGCCACATTTCCATCAACCACTCTGAAGCCATTCAGATCGGGCACGACAACACCATCGTCAGGCAGGAGGGCTCCGGGGGCGGCGGTGAGTGCTGAGCCCCCGCCAGGGAGAGGGCCTGGGGTGGCCGCTGTTAGGTCCCCAGGCCTCCTTGCCTTCTGAGGAGGGGTCTTTCTTCGGCCGAGATCAGAGCTCTGCTGTCCCCGCTCCCCTTCACCAGCTGCCCGGGTGCCCGATGCTTCTGGGGACGCCGCTCACGCTGCTCTCTCCGCGGACACCCAGCCGGGAGGTGCTCACTCTGAGACACACGTGTCCCCCACATCGCAGCCCTATACCTGAGCACCTACTCCGTGCCAGCCTGGGGAAGGGACAGGGCCCCCCAGAGTCCGGTCGTGGACACAGAGGAGGCAAGGCCACCATGATCCTGCCATGAATACATGAAAGGGACACCAGTTCAAAGGTGGACTCCCTGTGACCTCAGAGAGCCCTTTCCCCCTCCGTTTCTCCATTGGGAAATGGCCAAGCTAGAATGGCTTCTAAGGACAGACGGGAGCTGCCTAAGACCAGGTGCCTTTCTAAACACTGTCGGGAGTGAGCAGAGGCCCCGGGCTGGCCCCCCAGCTCTGGAACTGGGGTGGGGAGATGACAGGTGGGGAGGAAACCAGAAGTTTGTAGAGAGGTTCAGCTGCGAGGTTCGGGAGGTGCGTCCAGCAGCAGGATCGGTGGCGACCTGAGGGTCGAGGGGGTGGCCAGAGGCTGACTGAGACAAGACAAGGCTTTGGGGACAAGGGCAGGGCTGGGGGCATGGAGATTTTAACCAAACGTGAAAATCCAGCCCAGCCCCTGGAAGAGGCAGCGAGGTGAGGGGCAGGAGGCAGCAGGAGGCGGTGAGAGGGTTCAGGGGGGCGGGGGATGCTGAGGACAGGGTTCCTGGGTGGGGTTGCGGGGGACACAGACACCAGCAGTTCGGGGGACAGAGGGCCGGCAGTGCCGGCAAAGCCCGGTGTCTGCCAGCACAGCGGGGCCCGGGGGAGCTGGGGTGAGAGCTGGCTGTGGAGGACTCCAAAGCCAGCGGGGGTCAGGGCTCCCAGCCCTCCTAACATCTGTCTCTGGCTGACCCACAGTCTCCGGTGGCCCAGAAGAGTCTTTGAAATATCAAATGCCCCAGCCAGGTGGCACCCCCAAGGGGGATGCAACCCAGAGGGTCCACATCAGCTCACATCCGCCTGAGGACAGCGCCATGGGCAACAGCAGCAGAATGACTGTCAGGCCAGGCCCCTCTGGCCCCAGAGGGGACGCGGGGTCCACGGGCAGCAGGATGGGACCCGGGGACCTGGGAAAAGATGCAGGTGAGGTCTCTCTCACTTACTCACTCACTGAGTGCATTTCCTTGAGACAAACACGGGAAACTGGGGTGGCAGAAGCGAGAGGGGGTTCTGTGCTGGTGAGTCGGGAGGGGAGGATGCTGAGCCATCCGAGCAGGAGCAGAGCAGCCAGGCAGCAACAAATAAGTGCTATGTGATGCCCATCGGTGATCACATAGTGACAATGTATGGTCCAGCGGGACTTCACACAAATATCCTGGGCCAGTGCAAGGAATTTTGGCACCTTAGGCAAAAAGCAAATTTAGCGCCTCTTTAAGTCCTGCTCTGAATGTCCTGTCTAAAACATGTTGTTTTAACCATCCCAGGCCAGAAATGTCCAATAACCCCACAGTGCCAGATATAACCCCACGGTGCCAGAGATAGCCCCACGGTGCCGTAGATACCCCACGGTGCCGGAGATAACCCCACGGTGCCGTAGATACCCCACGGTGCCGGAGATAGCCCACGGTGCCGGAGATAACCCCACGGTGCCGGAGATAGCCCCACGGTGCCGGAGATAGCCCACGGTGCCGGAGATAGCCCCACGGCGCCGGAGAGAGCCCCACGGTGCCGGAGATAGCCCCACGGTGCCGGAGATAACCCCACGGTGCCGGAGATAGCCCCACGGTGCCGGAGATAGCCCACGGTGCCGGAGATAGCCCACGGTTCCGGAGATAGCCCCACAGTGCCGGAGATAGCCCACGGTGCCGGAGATAGCCCCCACGGTGCCGGAGATAGCCCCACGGTGCCAGAGATAGCCCTCATAGAACTTACCTGCAACTCGACCACACTTCAGTGTTCTCTTCCCTTTGAAGAAGCAGGCACATGGGGTGGGGGGATTCTCTTCCCACGGCTCTTGTTTTCTCAAAGGGGCATAGTAGCTGTAACCCACCACAGTCAGCACCGGCAAGGGCCATCTTTAATGTGGGGCACAAACTGCAGCTGCTTTGGGGCCCCCTTAACAGAGTGGGCCTGGGGCAGCTCAACTGCCCCTTTTGCCTTGTGTTAAAGACTGACTTGGTTTATTAAAAACAGGACAAATTTGACATTTATACTAAAATGACAGGACGATTGGGAAACATGAAAAAAACAGTCCTGTCCTGTTTAAAATAGTACATATCAGCCTATCACTCATTCACTCACTCATTTGTTCATCCTTCATGCTTCCCATTTTCTGGAATTGAGGAGGCACTCTGGAGTTAGTGTGTATGAAGTCAAATCTTTCTAACCGAGTCGCCTGACATGTCCCTAGCTGTCTGAGCCTCAGTTTCCCCATCTGTAAATGAGGATAAGTGTGGCCTCCTCCTGTTTGTGATGAGGGCGCCCAGAGGCCTTGTCTGTGCTTGACCAGCCCCATGTCGGAACAACAGTCCTCATGACTGGGGCTCCAGGAGAGGTGCGGATGCCCATGGGTGGGTAGCGGAGAGTCAGGGCAGGACTCGCCTATCCGAGCACGAGAGGGATGTGAGGAAATAACCGCCTTCAGTGAGAAGAGATGCTCTGCAGGAGGACTCAGCTTCTCAGTGTTCTGGGTTTGGAACAGGAGCCTCACCATCCCATCAACGGCCAGAAACGTGGGCTGGCAGGTGTCTGCTGCTCCCCAAGCAATGATACTGGCATCATTTACGCTTCTTCCATCTTTCAAATGTGAGGGGAAATCAGCTCATTCATCCTTTCCCCCACTCGGTCCCACACTGGCCTGGAGACAAAGCCTTGGGCAAGATACACTAACATCCCCACCCTGAGATGTAGTGCAGAGAGGAACAGACACCCCACAAAACATCAAGCCTTTCCAAGAAAGATCAGGGCTATAAATAAAGACAACAGAACCTGGGAGGGGCGGGCAGTGTGGGGACAGGGTGGTCTGTCTGAAGTGGGCAGCCAGAGAGACTTGGGAGGTGGGGGCATCTGAGCGGAGGCCCCCAGAGAGAGGGGGCCCCCAGAAAGAGGCCAAGCCCAGCCGTGGGGCCTGCACTCAAGTAGGGGACCAGCATGTGTGAAGGTCCTGAGGTGGCCTAGAACGGCACAGGAGCCCAGGGCAGAGTAAGCAGACCTCTGAGGAAGGGTGGGGGGTTTCAGAGCCAAACCTAGAAGAAAGGTGTTACCTCAAGCGGCCAGTGGGTGAGCACAATCAGAAAGTTTCACTGCAGGAAATTTGGGGATGGACCAGGGGAGGCCCGCGGGGCGAGGAGGACTGCTGCAATGGTCCAGGTGAGAGAGCGGGGCATCGGAGATGGGGACACCAGGCCGCTGGCATGCTGGGGCTGCGAACAGCGGGTTAGTGTCCCTGTGACCCAAATGGCCTTGGTCATCCCGGGGGCCCGGCTCGCCTCTCCCTTTAACTACATCTTCTCTTGCCCAGATTCTGGCCCCCACGCCACACAGTCCAGGGCCAGCACCACAATGTCCTCGCTCACTGACTGCCTGGAAGTTATGACTCTTGGGAGCAGGGGTCCTGGAACCACAGAGGACGATCACTGAGTGGACAGATGGGCTGTGGGTCAGAACAAACAGCCCTTGGCCGTCTCCTTAAATGCTGCAGAAACCTTGGCGTTATGTTCTCTGCACCTCATACACTTTCTCTTAGACTTCTTGCCTTCGGGCCAGTGTGTACGCATCCAGACAGGCAGGTCTGCAGAGGCCAGGTGTGGCCTGCAGGGGGAACAGGGGGAGCAGGGGGAGCAGGGGGAGCAGGGAGAGCAGGAGAATCCAGAG